>JAVKLF010000161.1:14274445-14292237 GCA_034783495.1 Millerichthys robustus | reverse complement strand
AATCTTAAATAGTCCGTATAAAAACAACCATTTTAACAACTGGATAAAATAACCTAAAAGGGAAAGAAAAAAAAGACAACAGCATAGTAGAACATATTGATACTGCCACGGAGCAGTGTTTTCTTGTCAGGGCTTTGTATTATCACCAGCCAGGCTTTTGTTTATATCAGAGTGAACCTTTGTTCTGTTTTAAAAATTCACATCAGCCACACAGTGCATATAAAAAACTGAACAAACTAATTAAAAAGGCTCTGTGTTGGGGTCTGCTACAGATCCCCTAGAGCTGACAGCAGAAAGATTGTGCACAAGCTGCTCTACATATTAGACAAGATCAGCAGAACAGACTGATGAACCAACAGTCTTCTTCTCCTTGGCTGCAGTAAGATCTAGTGCAGGAGGTCAGTCCTGCCTAAAGCAATAACCAGACATGGATTTTCTGAGCCAGGACAACGTATGATCTTCCTGCCTTTATCTGTTCATATTGTTTCCTTTTAAATGAAATGATATCATATTTTACTGGAATCATTTTTAGTGGGTTTTTTTCTATCAAATTTACCCCCATGTTATTTTAATATATTTGGTATGCACAACTTTGATATAAGAAAAATACTCATTTTTTAAATTCCTTTCAAAAGTCTGCCGATGACACCCAACACTTCCTGCTCAGATCTTTCACTTTAAAGGCCTTTCTGTACCTCAAAAGACTTAATCCTTTTCATTGTAATTACACTTTTAATTTAGAACATCTGCACCAAACAGTTAATTTTGGAGTAATACAGTACTGTTTATTAAAATGTTAAAGAAGAAATGAAACTGTTGGAAAAGAAGAAGGGATTTCCTCAATAACAAAGTCATTGGAGTCTTTGTTGTGTACAGATTGGATGAAACTAGTATAATGACTCTAAACTTAGCTAAAGGTAATTAGCAGCATTTTTATGAGATTGTTGTTCCTTCATCATCATGTTGTCAATAATAAAAACACAAACACAACTATCGTTGATAACTGGTTCCCTTTGTAGGAACCAAACTCCATCTCTTGGCATTAATTAAAAGTTATTTTTAAAGATCAAAATGCAAATTACTTACCACATGTTTGCTTCAATTGTATTTTTGTTCAAAATTAAAAAGGTCTTTAACTCATTGAACACAGTTCAATAATGAAGGTGGTTATTTAGGTCAGATGAGCAGTTTTTAATAACCATAATAAAATAGGTTGATGACATTTCTTTTGATTATTTTTAAAACAAGCTAACAACAAGCAAATACTTAATTATTTTTTAAACACCTCGACCAAAGTTATTTAACTGAGTTTTTATAAAGCTAATAATAGTTTATTTTTATGTGATTCTAGCAACAGTTAATGGTGTTTGCAGCTTAGTTTCAGTCTGTACAGACATATTTTAAATGAGCAGCCATTTTGAGCTCCTATCAGTTGAATAATCTGCTTGTCACGTGATCTCCGTGTTTTAGGACTGCATATAATTGGCTCACACTGACTTCCTGTTTCGCCCCACTGAGCTGACAGCTAACATAATCCAGACCAAAGCCTGTTGTATGTACACCGGGCCACAAATGATACACATGTCCCCCCTCCCCCCAATTCATTATCAGTCATTTCTATTAGAGAAAATTGATCCCATCGGCCCAAACCGGCGTCTCTTGTTTCTGAGACAGAAAGAGAAAGAAGAGCATTCTCTCACTATATCGTGAAACTAAACAACAAAAGCAGTCCCAGCTTAATATTGCACATTTTATTACTCTGTTGGTGAAACATGTCTACTCTGGAACTGTTTTCACAGATTTTATTACTTTATTGTTTTCCTTTGTGTCTGCATTTTTGTTTATATTTTTTCACAGTGTAACACTTCCTTTTCTATTTTGGATCAAAGCTTACCTCATCGTCTTATAATGGTCTTTTCCTGTGTAGACTAAAGTTTGATTAACTGCGAAACGATGAGGAAACAACATCTTCGCCAATGGTTTTTAAAAGCATATATTTGTGGTCCGCAAATATATTAACAAACAGCCGCTAATTCTCAAAATCTCGATGGAACTTCGTCGGTTCTTGATAGGATTTATTGAAGGAATTCATTATAAAGATAAGAAGGAACCACAATTTCTCATTTTAAATTGCTGATACATAAAGGATTATAAGCTTTTTAGAGTTCACTTTACTGCATGTGATTCATTGCTTATTTCTTATAAATTTTAATATAAAATCATGTAGCTGTTGGACCCTGTTTGAAGCTTGTATTGTATTATATCATGATTGTAGACTTCCTAACATAAATGATGAAAGTTTCATCCCTATTTTACTTATTTTCAATATTTAATCAGTACTTCCCTAATATAAATGTTACTTTCTGGTCTGTTTGCTTAATCTGTTGGGATTTGTGATTTTTGGAGCTTCTTGTCAAATATACAGTATTTAGAATAAGTTTATAATCTGGTGAGCAGTCTAATTAGGCAAGTTTAAAATTTTTTTTTAACTAATTAAAGCCTATATAATAAATAAGTTTATATTTAAGACATAATGTTTATGGTCGATGATTATCATATTTTACAGTGGTTAGATAGATGGAAATCCTAATTTTGGGGGGTATGTATTTGATATATCTATTATATTAAACATACTTAACTGGAAAACATTCAAAGAACAAGTTGTATACAACAAAATAAAGCTCATCAGAACAGTCTATTCTATACTTTAAAAATTATGCAGATCGTAACATTTCTGTAAATGAAGACACAAACTGTTTTTCAGTCATTTGCATATTTTTAGACCAGGCTTATTATTTAGGCAATCAAACTTTATATAAATTATACTGGGCTGATTTCTGTTCTAATGAACAGCTGTTTAAAAGGTCTGTTTTCCATCTCTAAGCCTCAAGCTTAAGTCACACAAGTTCAGACGTGCAAGAAGAGAACAAGGCAGTCAGTTGTGTTGTTATGCGTCTTAAGCAGCAAGAAGAAAGAAATCTCAACACATTATTGTGAAATTCTGTCTTTCAGAATGTAGGGAGTTTTTTTCTCTCATTGAAACATTTACAGCTTCAGAATGCACTCGGCTTTTTTGCACATTAACATCTGAGGCATAACGAGGTCACACGGGCAAGAGTTGATTGGACGCCTTCAGTATCATTTGGTGCCGCTTTGGTTAAAAAACATGAAAAACAAATGCAAGGTTTATTATTTTCCTGTGATTATAGAGCCACATCATTCCTCTGAAAACCATAAATACAATGATTTACTTTTTTGTGACATTTTACTAAGAAGAGTGACTATAAGGCGAAGAATGTTTACAGATTGAGCAAGCCTGCAAAAACACTGATTAGTAAGATTGTGACAGACAGTTCAGATTGGCAGTGTGTAACTGCTTGTTCTGCTCTGACAAAATTATTTGGTTAAATATCATAACGTCCGTCATTTATAGGTCATAAACATATTGTGAATAAAAGAAACAAAGTCTGACTTGAGCATTAAATTATGTCTGTAAGTAGGCCTACATCTCTTCTCACTTACTTCTCATCCACTTCTTTAAGCCCTTCATGATTCTTTATCTAGAACCCCCTTTCACTATTTAAGGGAAAGTGATTTGAATCCAACCCAAAATTTATTTACATCTTCCATCATTCAAACTCATTCTGCAGCAATAAATTCAGCTGATATTTGATGACAAATGACAGCGTAAATCTGCCTGCTCCCACCTGGGCAATACATTTTATTTGACAGAAAGTGAATATTTCATGTAATACAATAACTAAAAATTCATGACTAAAATTCATCCTACAGCAAATAATTTAATTACACTGAGCCTGAGCATTTTTCATTGGCTGATTGCAGGATTATATATATATATATATATATGCCCACATTTTGTTGTTTTGTTTATTAAATTGCACGGTGTACACAGCCCAGCATAAATTTAGAACACATAAAGACATCATATTGATAGCCATATGCCATAGAAATCCTCAGTCTGTGTGTCCAGAATGTCGAGGAAAGCAGCAGTGTCGAATGTGCGCCATGCGAGTGTCTTTTATGTTGCGTCGATTTGGCCTGCCATGATGCACGAGAGGACAAAATGCATGAGAGAGATTTGTACAGAGACAGAAATGAGAAGCTTAAAAAAAACCAGATGAATAAATGAGAGGTTTGGTGAAAAGAAAGGGAAGAACCAGTAAAAAGAGGAAGGGAAATGGAGAAAGAAGGGAGGAAAGGTTAGCAGAGAGGAGGCTGCGCTCAGAAACAGCCCTGTGTGTTGCCATGGTGCAGGCTCAGTTAGAACTGCACAGTCGCTCTGCTGCTCAGCTAGCTAATTACCACCAACTGCACTTCTGATATGAAGGCGACCAAAAGCTCTCTGGTTTTCCAGAAGCTTTTTTCTTTGATCTGCACATTGACACAGCCCTATATGAGTCAAAAGGAAAAAACAACAACATTTTATCATAAATGCGCATGAAATAATTTAGGTGCTGGCTTGTCACTGAGCAGGTTCTGCACATCACCATCAGCTGGCTTATAAAACCCAATATGGGCCATTGTGGATTAATATTCACCATTACATTTCCAATTATGTAATCTGCCTAATCCAAGGCATGCATATGTTCACTGGAACATCTCAGCAGGCAGAAATTAGACAGGAAAGGAGAGGAGAGGGACGATCCAATTTATGCACAGAATTCACAGATTTGATACTTGATTTACAAAAATCAACATCTAAATAAGAAATCTTGAATGTCATTTGAAGGTTGACATTTTTTTTACTGTTGAAAATCATTGAAGTTGTATGTTGTAAAATCATTTCACCATGGAAAAAGAGTGGTTCATATAAATCATTGAAAGCTTCCAAATAACAGGACATATTTGCCCATGATGAGTGTTTGTAAATGCCTGACCACACCCTTATTAATCAGTTTGTTACCTTTAGTGTCAATAATACGCTGTCCAACTCAAATGGTTAGTTGAGTATTTACAGCCAGCTGATAAACAGCATTTTATCACAGGAACTGCTGTTTGAAGTGTTTTGGTATTAAGGGATTGAGTATTTCCAGATCAGTGTGTCATCTCTCCAGTTCAGTAAAAGCACTGCTCTGATCTTGACTGAGTTTCATCCTTTAGGGGACTCTGTGTCTCACCCTCCACAGTAGGCATGGCTCATTTGGCAAACACCAAAGTGCTACAATCTTTTTAAAACAATGCCCTGTTTCTTTTTTTTTTTCCTTCTGTTGTTTGGCACCTAATACATAAGCATATGGATAAATGTGCTCATGTATTCATAACTATCATAGGGGAAACTAGAAGCACGGCTCATGTTTTTGTTGCATCGCCCGTTGTCCTACTTACTGTAATTTTTCATCACTTTCAACACCTACACTTATTGTGAGCCAAAACTGAGGCAAGGCTAGTGAATGGAGATCTGTGAGCCCGTGGGTGTTCCTGACTGGAGTTTATAGAAGAGCATGACACCTCAATCAAGACATTTAGATCTCTGCTGCAGAAGAAGAAGCTGGAGCCCTTGGTGGAAATCTTATTAACATAGAGGTCAAAGTTAGCCATGTGATATGTTGTATAATGTCAAAAAAGTGGACCTCTGAGGGAATGTAAATATTTTTCTTTACTGCAGTGGTTCAGTGGTTTTGATTTGTTAACTAGCAAAAGCACAAGTTGTTTTTTTTTCCATGATTGGTTTTCAAAGGAGTTCTGTAAAGGAAAAAAAGGTTAAACTGTTGCAAACAAAAAAATCAGGAGAACATTCTTTTGAAAAAGAACAGTTAAATGTATTTGGTGTACAGTTTTAGGATGTTTAACTAGCACCCCCAAAAATGTTTGTGCAGTCAGTTCAAGCAGTTTGTGACTTACTAGCTGTTCAGTCATTAGCTCTTATTAAGTTTGAATACTTTGTCATTTAAACTTTAGAATTTTTTGTTTTGTACAAAATGTTTGCTATCTTTTGAGAAAACCAACTTGTCAGATGTGCCAGTTGTTTCTCAGGCATATATCCCAGTTGATTATTTGATGAAATCATTAATTTAATACATTATGGGTTTGCTTTTTATTTAAAGATCACTTAGGAATAGGCGTGTGTTTAGACCAGCAGGTATGCAAATGGAATCTTAGTAAAAGTTAAGTTTTGTTTTGAATCAGAACTGCATTACACTGTATATCGAATATATATTGTTACGTATTGTAATATTGTGTATAGTGATGCAAAGAACTGCTTGAACTGCAACGGTAGACTATTCTAATAAGCCACGTAGAATGCTTTGTATGATAATAAACTATTTGACTAATCAGATAAACTCTCACTGTCCCAGATGCCAACACTCATTTTAGATGTTAGCGGCTAAGATGCTAAAGCACATGGAGAGTGTTGTGAGCGTCATGATGACAGAAAAGTGAAGAAAATGTGGGTGTTTTGTAAATTAAATGGATATTGTGGCCCTAATTAGTATTCTTCAGAATTTTGGAACTCCGATAGATTTACAGTCTCATCAGTAGCCAACCTCCTATCAGCAACACTATCAGGATCTTTATAGACATCATAAAGGACCAGTCAATGCATTCATAATCCAATAGCACAGAAATGATTAAAGCACAGCAGAAGAGTAACAGGCTACATTCTGTAATGGCAATTGATGGTGGTGAAAACTTCAAAATGGCAGCACTCAGTTGTGTGTGGCTCCAAATGATTCAAAACACTGGAGAGGAGCGAGTTCAGCAGCTCTGTCAGCTTAGCAACAAAAGCCAGGAATTATTCCAGAGTGTTGAGCTAACAAGCTGCAGTGACCTCTGATGGAGAGGAGGAAGTGAGGCTGGGAATATGTGAAGCATACTGATGACACACATGACCGGCTTCACTGCAGCTATACGTGTGATAACTAACTGGCTATGTGACGAGAGTAAAATCTATGTGTAGAAAAGTCTGTTGTGATTCTGAACAGATTAGATTTTGGATTAGAATAAAACGTTATTTCAGACTCCAGTTATAACAACAGAAGTAATGTAAAAACTATCAATAAAATCAATGTCAAAACAGAAAAAAAAAACAAATATACTGATTAGCAAAGTCCAAGCTAAATAAGTAGAACAAGCAGTCTGAAAAAGGGTCATGGCTGAAGGGTGTTGACCCCACATACATCATAACTAAGTCACATAACTGAGAGAATTTTACAATAAACAAAACTGACTGAAGGGTAATTTAGGTATTAAAATTAATATTTAAAAAGCCTACAAGGTTTGCTGTTTTCATGAGGGGGAGCACTAAAAATTCTGTCACCTTCCTGTTAGTAGCATTTGAAATAAATGACTCAAGCAGAGGAAAAAACACTAAAACCACACTTACTGCGCCGTTTCATATACATGTGAAATGTTTCATAGCAAAAAACAATGTTCTGTAGGGAATTCGTTAATAAAATGTTGATTGGTTTGTAAACGTTACATCTATCTGCTGGTTTCAGCTTCACAGATAGATATGAAACTTTTGTGGAATTATGGATTTGACTTGAGTTTTTAACTCTTTGTTTAGACTATTAACAGCTTGGAATCAAATTAGTTTGCATGCATACAGTCTGAGAAAATTTGCACTATTGAGTGGTCACCCTCAAAATTCGCTCACCAATAAAGAACATCATCAAACCCGCATAAAGCAACTGTTACATTTAATTGTCAAGGATTCTAACATGTAATCCTGAAAACGAATTGCATTATCTTTTATTTACTGTCGAGTTTTGTTGCAAATTTGTTATCTACAAGTCATCAACAGTTGTTCATCCTATAATGATCTGTCAAAATGCCCACTTGTTGCCATACTGCATGTCAGAAACACACACAAAAAAAGCCTAGTCAGCTTCAGGCCTGACTAGTTGTCAGTAGACTTGTAGGAGGCCTTTTCGAGCAACACTGTTATGAATATTCGTTACACTAAGTAGTTTTCCCTCTGTGGCTGCTCTTGGTGAAGGTCAAACTAGCCGGCTCCCATTTGGAGCTGCTCAGCGTGACAGAAAGGTAAGCCAGAGCAAGCTTTTGTAATATTACATAAAGATGAGGAGGGACCGCCGCTGACAGCTGTGACGGGCTATTAATTATAGTTTCATGGATGTACGCCGCACGCCGTGTGTGTTGGGAGGTGCAGATATAGTCAAAATGCTCAATCAAAGCCATCAAATCAGAAAACTTTCAACTTTAATGATGCTGTTTTATGGGTGAACTAATTCATTTTCTCATTTAAATAAGTGTTGGTGTTGTAGGCTGGGTAAAGAAACTATTGACTTTTACCACTTTGTGATTTTATTTTAAATTTTTTGTCGTTACATCTCGCTATGCCTGCTTTTTTCCTGACTTTGAGTTTCGACTTTGTGCTCCAGTGAAACATCTTGTGCTGTCATGTGTTCATCCATCTGTCACTTCTTTGCTCACCTCCTCTTCCTCCTTCCCTCCAGCACAGTGGGGGTTCAGTGTGAATGAGATGTTGGGTGCATGGTAATTGAGTAGTTATTGATTGGACTGCAGCGTGGCCTGTGAAAGGCCAACGGGAGCTAGTAGATTGGAGCAGCAGCGCTGAATGCGTCTCCTATCCCACATTCTGCTGGAGATCGTATATGCAGTGCTGCTGGAGCCATTTTTATTTTATCCAACACATGCATGTTACGGCTAAGAATCATGCACTGACGATCATTCGATGGACTCAGCCTATGTTCCGAGGGAGGTTGTCTGTCATATTTTACTACTATGTCACCACTGGAGGCTCAGCTCTCATCTTGTTGTGGGACAGAAAGAGCTGATGTGGAAATATTTCCTTAGAAGGAAAGGGTAGTTGCCCTGTCAGCAGGCCAGTGCCTGTGAACTCTCATTGTTTTTGCTTTTTTTACTGAAAGTTAGAGTTTAGATATCTCAATATAATGAAGAAAGTTTGGACCTTTTCTAGTATTTGAGATTTTCTTACGTTCATGACAGGAAGAGTCGACCTTTTGGACTAATATAATTTTTATATCATTCCAAATTTGTATAATCAAATGTAGTTTATTTTTAATTAAACATTTTCCCCTTAGTTGTGGTATGTGTCAACATGTATCTCTTACATGTTAATTGGTAAAAATAATGTATAATTTGTAAAAAGCTATTATTATTTTACATTAAATTTGACATGGATGTACACATGAAAAAAATCCTTCTTTCTGTGCCGCTCTTCCAAGACTTTCTCCATGTTTCTCTATTCCCTTTTTCAGAAAATATGATCCTTGTGGGTATTTTAAATGAGAGGTTGCACCACTGACACACTAGACTAAATGTCTCAACATTCTCTTGTTTCTGGGATCTGAAGCCAGCAGTGTCCAGTTCATGAAAGCTGCCATTCTGTATTTTTGTTACCAATGTGGAGCTTTAAGAGCCTGCTCTCCCACACACACAATTAGGTGTCACATTTCTTTTCTTTTAAGCCAGAAAATAACCAATTACACTTAAACATAATAAAAACAAATTATTTCAACATACAGCAGCAAGGTCAGAACTGCATGAATGAACAAGAGTCAGCCCTTAGAAAATATTTGATGTCTGCTGTTTCCTTCTGGCTTCAACTTCCAGGATCTTGTATGGAACCCAGTGTGATAATATATATATATATATATATATATTTATTTATATATTTATTTATTTATATGGGTTGTACAGCGCATTGAATGTATTGTATGTTCAGTCTGTACATGGAAGGATGAAGCATAGTGAATCAACAAGTCATTGTTAACTTTTTAATCCACCAAACTAAGGTACTGCTTATAAGGCTGAGTTTCTCTGTAACTCTTCAGACTGAAGAAGTCTCTTGGAGAAGAGACAAAACATTTCAACTCTTTTTTTTATTTTTTGGAGTTTTTTTTATAGTTATTTATTCATTATTTTCCTTTATGCATTGCTATTTGTGTCAAACTATTCTGTAAACCATGTACAAATAAACAACATAGTTCAAAACCAACAAAGACGACAATAAAAAAGACAAGTTCAATGATGCATTTCACTTGGTCAATGCAAATTTAAGTATTCTTTTTGTTACTTTTTCAAATAATCATTCTCATAAATTATCTCAAACCAAGAGGTCCTAACATCACATGGCCTGCAGATTTATGGTCTCTTTAGATTTGAAAATTGTTTGTGTTAATCTGAAGGCAGCGAGTCACATCCGCCCCACGGCTGCATTAACTGCAGTGAAGCCGACGATGAAGTCAGGGGAGGTGGCTAAGTAGGCTCTCTGGCCAATGGCGTGGAAGCACTGGTTACCATGGGAACACATTAATTATTTAACAGTTTGGATGAAGCCTCTGCCCTGCACTTGCCAAGGTTTACTGAGAGTCTTTGTTGCTTTACTGTCCCCTGGGTCTTCAGCCAAGTGATGCAATGACAGTAGGACATGATATACATTGACTCCGATGCTGAGAGACAAGAGACAGACACTCTGTCCCAACTGACAGAAGAGCAAGATGATAGATTGATAAACGGGGAATGATCATGGACAGATGGGTGAATGAACTTAAGGAGTGAGAGAAAGAAAGCACTGCAGCGAGTGTGCGTTTTCATCACTCCTTGTGGTCAGCTGGGACTTGTGATGATTTCATGCTGGGGACGCAGTCTGGACTTACTGTCTTTGTCTGTACACGAGGTGTCTGTGTCTGGTGTGCTCTCTTATCTGTTTGTCCTTTACAATCCTTGATGTAAATCTTTGGAGGCAACTTTCAGGTTAACGTGTGTTTTTTGTCTGATTAGGAAATGCACTTGTTCATAAAGCTAAAATATTTTGCTGAAATTTATTGTGATTGGATCACCTGGCATTTGTAAATTTATTCTATCTGCCATCTGTTACAGCTGTATTATTAAGAAAAACATGTTTTGAAAGTTACAAAAAGTCAGATTATACTCCTATTTCAGCAAAAAGATAAAAATGAAAGCCTTACATTTTGACATTTTTTAATCCATCCTATGTTGGTTTAGGTCCACAAAATAAATAAATGGTTGAGAAATTTTTCATCCAATGAAATACAGGGAATATAACATGTTTAATTACATGAATAAATAAGGCTGACAAGTCATTTTAAAAAAGCTTTTAGAATTAGTTCAAGTAGGTTTATTTGTGTCTCCATCCTTTAGCAAGTCATTTTTTTATTCTGAATAATGTCTGTTGCTCAAATTAAGAATATTTCTTTATGAACCCTTTTGTTTATCTTAATGTTTATTAAGTATGTTTTGTATGAATGCTAGAAGATATATCATGTGCAAAACAAGCGGTCAATGCAGTGGTCTCACATGAAGTCCAGGTCTACAGGCTCCTCTACAGTTGAACGCTGAATCACATCTGTAATAGTTTTACAGCCATACTTATGATGTTGTCTGACCCACATCCACCTGCAGCAGACTCCAGGCACGCCCTCACTCTGCTGGATTGGCTTCAGTCTGCATGAGAAAAATCCTGATAGATCAATGAGTCAATGAGACCATTACAACACAGCCTAAGCTGTCAGAATAATCTGGTCAGATTTCCTAAATCTGCTTTCTTTTATTTATTTTTTGATGAGATTAAACGGTGAGGTGAGGCCAAAGGAGGGAGGTGTATTCCAGTCTAATCCAAGACACCTGAATATGCTGTCAAATGTTTAATCAAACTCATGTAATATTTACTCATGTTGAGATCATCTTGCGTTATTCCTCTTTGTTTGCTTGTTCCATGAGAATTGGGTAGTGGGATTAAGCAGGAAACCCAGGTTTGCATGTAGTTTCAGTGACCCTGCTGGGCTGCACTGGTCCACTGTGCTAGTTACAATACGCACTGCAGGCATCATACTACAATGGTGTGTTTTGTCATATGTAGTCTCAGTAATGGACTCAATAGCTCAGTCTGTCAGTCATCTAGGGACAACAGTGGCCAGTGTATTTCCCTGTGTTGCCCTGAGGCATTGTTTCATCTTTTCTTGCCATCTCAACGTGGTTTCATGGTTCTCATTCAAAATATGATGGCACCATAACAGCTGCTGTACTCCCATATTACAGATGCTTTCACCAGTGAAATCCTTCTGGGATTTTAGGAAGTGTGTTAGGGGTCTAAGATGAAGACTGTACTAGAAATGTGCATACACAAGTGCAGACTTGAGCATCTGTTTGTCCATATGCAGAGTGTGATGGAAGCCCAATTGTGCTGACTTGGGACGATAGCATCCACAGCTGTCCAGAGTCATTTCACAACTCCACCAAGCAGGTCAAACCTGCAGCTTACAAAGGCCTTAAATGTTGCCTATTTTAGTGTAACATTTATACAGAAAATAAAAAGCAGTGTGCCTAAAAGAGCTGTGTTATTTTGCTGTTTGCTGCGTAGATTATATAAATATACCAACAATTTGTTTAAATTAGTAATGTTTTTTAATCTCTTTTGCACTTGTTGATATGTTAAAGAAGTTAAATTTTAATTACTGCTGGTGGGTCTGCTTTATGAGAACTAACAACATTTAAGATGTGTTTTGTTAAACGGAACAAAATGTAAAAAGCTTATTTTGTTTTAACCCAAAACATACCGGACTATATTTCTATATTTTTGTTTTAATAATTTAATTAAAGATAACATTGATTGTCACATCTACAAGTAATGGAAATTGTCTGAAAAGGGTTTTATTATCATGTGTTATCAATCGCTAATGACAACAACTGTCAAATCAGCCATATCTGAAGTGAAAATGTACTGTCTAAGTCCATAAAATGTGGAACAGGAAAGCAGTTATAAAACTGAACCAGTGTGTAACCGGTGCTGGAATATGGGTGATTTGTTTGTAAGACGGGTCAGTCATACTTACGTAGCTCCTTGGTCATTCTGCAAGAAACAAAGTGAGGGCAGAAACACCAGGTGGCACAAAAGAGTCAAAGTGGGATCAAATCATTCTGACAAACTTCATACATAGCACTTAACTTAAGGTTAAATTGTTTTATTCTTCCTGTCTAACATTTAGTGTATTTTTTATGTCTCTAAATAACAGAAACACTGAATTGGGTTGTGATTTATCAAAATATTTTGATTATTAAAAAAGGGAGAAATTTCAACTAGGTCCTAATTAAATATTAGGATCTAAATCCATGATATTTTTCCATTCACCCAATTCACAGAAGTTTTCCCTAAACGTAGATAATCAACATTCTATGCTAGAATTTTCGGTTCTGAAACATTCAACAAAGATTGTCAGCAGGGTTAGAGCTAACACATTACTTCAAGATGATGTATTGATGTCCATAAATGTCTTCTTTAAACCCTTTACATGAGACTGTTACATTACCTGACTCTTTTATGGTCTGAATGCTGTGATTTCAATCGTTAGTTATATAACTGAAACAACATTAATGAAAGAAAGACTTTGTAAAATTGTAAAATTAGAACTGTCACATTTTAGTGCTAATTGAAAATAATGTTAGTTTTCTGATAATTTAGTAATACAAATAAACCCTATAGGTGGTAGATTATGTTATGTTTTGTGCAAAATATCAAAATTGCCTCAATGTGTAACTTCAGTAAAAGGTGATCAATTTAAAAAGATGGGTTTTTGTCTCCTGTTTATTTATGTAAATCCTTTAAATGAAGTAATGGGCTACCAAATGATAAAATTGTGCATTTTCTATGTGATACTACGTGGTGTAAAGTGAAACTTGATGTGGGATAAAAGTGTTGTTCTCAACAGCTGAAACACAAGCTGGTTTGTTTTATGAGCTGACCGCAGGATGTCTGGTTGTGGCGGTTAATAAGCAGCGGTCTCTCTGCCCCAGTCCTCATTCTCGGTCCTCACACCTCCTAACACCCCCTCCGACTCGTCCCTTCCCACATTCTCCATCCCACAGAGGCGCGCTGACTGTTCCTATGGCATCCTCTGCTCCCAGGCAATACCGTGTATACTTGATTACGTCTGCGCGCTGCCTGCCTCACACACTGAACTAATGTGCGTCTCTTCGTATTCACAGGCCAACCCTCCCCCCATCATTGTCAACGCAGACTCACTAGACGCAGGCCCTTATGTAAGTATCTGCTCTTGCCGTCTGTACAGTATGGATCCTTTTTTTTTTATATTCTCACTTCCTCTGCTGCATGGACGTTTTTGTATGTTCAGTGGGTTGCGCATGAAAAGGCCTCCTCCTGTTTATCAGTTTTACCAGGCGTTTAATATCCGGTTTTCTCTGAAAATTTGCATTTCATTTAGAAAGTAAACAAAATTTGGTTTAGATTTTTTACATTTTTATAATGTGAAAAAAGATGTTGTGTGTATTTTATGAATATTTCTCACTGATTCTTTGGTGTTTTGTATATATAAGGATTTCTTTTTGTACAGATATGGGTCTATCTTTTTTCTTACTATTTTTTTAGGAAATACCATTTTAACACAATGACATTGCTTACCTTTCTTTTTTTACAGGTAAATGGCAGTGATGGCATGTATAAATATGAAGAGATCATTTTAGAGAGGGTAAGCTTTGCCAACTGCTTTTTGAAACAGTTTGTCTCGTGGATTTACACATTCCTTTTTAATGTCTGCATGATGGATTTCTACCCACTAGGTGGTAGCAAGAAGCTCATCTTTTTCTAATTGAGCCTAAATAGTCTAAATAATACAGTCATCTATTTCTGTAAATTTAGAAGAAATTTGCATGAAAAGGTTTTAACTTTTACCTTTTAAATAATAAAATCAAATTGGTTTTATATGTGGTGTAAAGAAGAACTGAGCAATGCTAGTGATGCATGGTTTTTACATAATGCAGAGAGGCACATGTCTTTAGCAGACGCCAGAACTGTAAAGTGCTCTCCTGTTCGATTGTTCAGCAGGCAACACTGCACTTGGCAGTAGTGGTTTAGCTACTAGTGCAGGAGCTGTATGCTCTTATTATTCCACCTACATGTCGATGCACCTCCAAACTCTAGATGAATGTACAGTATATTTCTGTCCATTTCACTCCAAGTGTCATTTCTGCAGCGGAAAACTTAAATAAACTATGCGAAGTCTCACTTTAAAAGGTCTGCGAGTGTGTAACATTTGATGGTGAGGCCCAGTACAGGCGACTCCTCTCAGCTCCGGAGCAGCATACTGGAAGGCCTCAGCCTCCTACTCTCCTAATTTGTAGCGACCGTTACTCATTAATTATAGAAAATAATAAAGTGAAGTCTTTTCTCAGCTGTCTTGTTTGCTGCCTGTCTCTGCGGCCACAACTATCGGATGCAGCAGTGTGGCTGAACCCACAAATGGCAGTGTCCACTTAGACGCTTACAAAATGGGAGGCATTGGACATCGGGCATTTTTAAAACTCTGTATGTTGATAAAATATGTGTGGCACATTAAATAAAATACATGCTTATTTTTTATTGTGCGTCCAAAAACAAACATCAGAAATCCCTGCAGTAGCGAATACAACAGTTTGCTTCAGTATGTGTTACAGTAAACTACTTCTAAATGAATGTATGGATGTGCTTTTTATTTTTGCCTTAATGCAAATGCCAATCATAATCTGTGTTCAGGGGAACTCTGGCCTGGGCTTTAGCATTGCTGGAGGAATAGACAATCCCCACATTCCTGATGATCCAGGGATTTTCATCACCAAGATAATCCCTGGAGGAGCAGCTGCTATGGATGGACGGCTGGGGTAAGTTTGTGTCTTCCAGAACGTTCCGCTCCTTCTCACCTCGTTCTCTTTTTTTCCTTTATTTTTTTTTTTTTACTCCTTTCAAGCTCACTTGCACCCTCCACCCTCCTTCTGCTTTAACCTCTCTACTCTCATCTTTAGCTCTCACCAACACCATGTCCCGCCAGGCAGAGCTGTGTGGGAGGCAGAGTTTCTTCAGCTCTTTGCCTCCTGGCTCTGTGGGCTTCCTCAAAGTTATGATTCAGTGCAAAACCAAAGCTTGAAACATGCAAAAATGAAGTTATGGAGTGCTCTCTTCTGGAGATTTCTGATTATCTTAACCCTGCTCGGATCTCCCTGCCTTTGTAAACTAAACACAGTGTTCTGTTTGTTGTATATTTGAACTCTCCACAGGGTTAACGACTGCGTACTGCGTGTGAATGATGTCGATGTGTCTGAGGTGGTTCACAGCCGAGCAGTGGAAGCCCTTAAGGAGGCGGGACCTGTGGTTCGGCTGTTGGTTCGACGGAGGCAGGCCCCACCAGAAACAATTCTGGAGGTTAACCTGCTGAAAGGACCCAAAGGTGAAAATCTTATTGAGGGGGGAAAAATCATTTTCTCATCATTAACTGATATGAAATAATGCAATTAAAACAGTATGCGTTAAAGTTGCCTACCTGTTTTTTAATGGCTGTCTGACTTTGTGTTACTCATTTAGGACTGGGATTTAGTATTGCTGGAGGGATTGGAAACCAGCATATTCCAGGAGATAATAGCATCTATATCACCAAGATCATCGAAGGAGGAGCTGCTCAGAAAGATGGACGTCTGCAGACTGGAGACCGCCTGCTAGCTGTATGAGCCTTCACCTCACTCTAATACCGACACATATATATAATTTAAATCAAAACAAATTCAGATCTTAATGATATTGGAAAGTTAAACCTTGGTCTGTTTTTATAGTCTTCTGAAAAGTTGAACTGTTTCTAGTATGATTATATTTTCTTTAAAATCTATGGTTTATTTAACAGGACCTTTTTTTTGAAAAAGGCTTGTGCTATTTTCTTCCATATTCTTTATTTTATCCATGAGAGAGAACATAATGCATCAACGCTACCAATTTACTGAAATGTGTGATACTTACCTTTTTTTCATCTAATGAATTAACACAAAAAAGGCCAAAACTTTTTTTAAATGTCTACCTTATATAAATTTAAAAAACAAACGTTTTTTTTGCTTTCAAAATGTACTGTGCTATGAATAATTATTGTGTTGGCAGATGTGAGGACTTTGAGATGTTGTCACAGCTTAGCAAAGACAAACAGCCTTAAAGGTGTTGATACAAAGACTTCTTTCTCATTTCTGGACAATTTAGGTGAACAACATTGTGCTGCAGGATGTGCGTCATGAGGAGGCGGTAGCTGCGCTGAAGAACACCTCTGATATGGTTTACCTTAAGGTGGCCAAGCCAGGACCCGTGCATCTGAACGACATGTATGCCCCACCAGATTACTCCAGCAGTACGTATCTACCTCGTTGTGTTATTTCAATCATCCTGAAGCTTCCACGCTGACCAGAAAAGGAGCTGGATTTTATAGCCACTAATCCACATACAGTCAGAACTAAACTTCTAACATGTTTAGTCAAATAGCTTTTTAACTGAAATAAAAGGTGATTTTTTTTTTAAGCTGAGGTTTATAAAATTGTATTTTCACTGGGAATTATCTTTTCATTTTTATCAGAAATGTATTTTGATTTTTATGTGTTGGATCACTGTTCTTCCTGCAAACTGCAATGCCTAGACACCCACATAGTGAATGCTTGTGTACACCACACACACACACACACACACACACACACACACACACACACACACACACACACAACTCTTTCCACAGCAATGACTAGAACAGTTCTCTGCCACCCACTTAGTGTGGTTGGTTTCTCACATCCCACCTGCTCATAAGAGCCCACGATCTTGAGCTTCAGCTTCTCAAATTTTTACCAAACAGTGATTTAATCATATTAGATATTAGATTATTTTTTATGTTTTAAACAGTTGTAGTCGTCAGATGTATAAAACTGTGTGTAGTTTTATGATTAAAGATGTAGGTGCGTAAAGAGAAAAAGAAATGAGCATGTGCATTATTAATGCCGAATTTAGCCCTCAA
>JAVKLF010000161.1:14258819-14272398 GCA_034783495.1 Millerichthys robustus | reverse complement strand
TAATTATTATTTCTGTTCTTACTAAAAAGTGATTTCTGCCATCGTTTATTGACCATGACAATGATGGCTGCAGTAAAGAAGAGCAATTGGTCTATATTGTACTTAACAAAACTAAGACTCTTCTGTGAAGTTGAAAATAATTTGTTTTATTCAGTCCTGGTTCTGTAATCATAAACAGATCAAAAACTGCTGAGCGGTAACAGTAGCAAGTGGCAAAGTGCTTCAAGTCATCTCAAGCTTCAAACTTCAAATTTTGAGTGGGCCCAATTTTTCACACAGCTAAGCTCAGGAAGAACAGCTTCCAGAAGTTTAAAGCGGTAAACCAATTATCATCTGGTTATTATAGGCTACACAGTTAAAAAAGAATATCATTAAAAAAAGCCCCCCCCCCCCCCCCCCATGTCTTCTTACATTTCAGCATCTCACTGATACTCAGACAGAAATAACACTAAAACGTGCCCAAGTTGTGACAAAATTAAAATTACCTTATGAAAGCAATATATTGTATATTTTGTTTTAGGGAGAAAGTTGACATTCTGTATATATTTATTGCTGATGCAGTTTTGGGGGCCTGTGTTTTAATCATTCTTTCTTTCTCCCTACTGGCCTGGCCCTCCCTCCAGCCTTCCCCCCCATGGTGGACAACCACGTCAGCCATAATTACATGGGAGCAATGGAGCCCAAGCCCGTGTACCCGCCGCCTCAGGTCACCCCGTCCAGGTACTCACCTGTTCCTCGCCACATGCTGGGGGAGGAAGACTTCACAAGGTAGGTTGCCACGTGGTTGCTCTGTGGCTGATTCTTTTTTTCCCCTTTTTTTTCCCACTATAAATCCCAGTCTCACTGCTCTCTGAGTGCAGGTCTGAACAAATCATAGGTGTGTCTGCTTGTGGAGATCGGCTGTTGTAGTTACTGAAACATGGCTGTGGAGCAGACTTGTTTGGAGGCTAAATTAGATCTTTAGATAGGACTTTTTTGTTTTGCTTCAGTTGTCATTATCCTGCGTTTTGTTGCTTATTTACATGTATCGTCATGATGGTTTTGATGATACATGCTTGTAAAGTAGTTTAAGCACCCTCTTGTTGTGTTAGAAAATGTTTAATTTACAAATGTCAGCTCACTGGGGTCGGGTGGTGCACACAACAATGCTGGACAGTGTATGGTGGTTGTGTGCTGAGAGAGGCTCCTTGTCACTTCTTGTACTTGTGGTGGCATATTTTAACCTCTGACTTCCTAACCAAGTAGTGGATCAGAAGTAGCAGTCATAGGGACTTGATTGGACCATCCAATGAGGCTTTGAGTCAGCTTAACTCGCAGCTCTGAGGAAAGAAGCCCATATTTTTCTGTGTTTATTGGTGAGTGTGTGAGAGTATGTTTATGTTGCCCTGTAATGTCCTTGTACAAGCAGTCTACATGACTTGTATGTGCATTTGTTGCATCTTTGTTGGTATGTGTGCTTTTTTGTGTGTCCTACACTTGTCCAGTTCACTGTGATTCCTGTACCCCACAGCAGGGCTGAACCTATTTACAGTGTCATCCACAAACCTGGGGATAGCAAGGCACCCCAGGCCCTCTACAGAGGCTTCTCTCCTTCCCCCGCTCCCTTGTGCCAAGGTCCACTCCCCTTCTCTAGCAGGTACTAACATAGTCCACCTTGCCTTGCTTAGCTAACCCTCCTCTCTGTAGCTCAGAATCGAGATCTGGTCTCGAACAGGATGGAGAAATCCTACCCAACTACCAGGTTACGCTGTCACAACTGTGCACATTTTAAAATAAAGAGAGTTATTAAGATCATAGGATCATCAAGAAGTGAAGGAGAGGGGAGGGTTGGAGGGGGGTCGCAGGGTGACATTTGTGATTTCTTCTTTTAGTTCTCTTTCTGTTTGCATGTAAATGTTCCCTCACCTCATATGTTTATGGCTGCATTATGCTGGTACAAAGTGTGTTAGCGCCTCTTGTGTTCTGCAACAAACTCTTAATATAACCTATAGTTTATGTTAGAAATTGATGTGCACTTTTCATGGACATGATTATTACAGCAAGACTGAGCTTTCAGTGATTTCTTTGAACTGTCATTTTTTTCTGGATGATTCTAAAATAATACATTAGTTTAGGATATACACATAAAAAGTCACTTGGTTTAACTTGCCATAGCAAGTTGGACATTGATTGAATGGTTTCGTTACTGTTCATCATTTCCTCTCAAAACATAGTAAGGTCATGGTGTAAACCCACCCCTGCTGAGCGAAACAGTGTTTTTGATGTTGAAAGCACCCATGTTTCTTCTTATCCTAAAACTTTTCTCAAGCAGATTCAGTTTATTTGTTGTTTAATAAAGGAATGAATTTAAAAACCTAGTCCCTCAAATCATTAAGGAAAAAAAAACATTTGACTATTGAAATCTGCATTATATATCTATGGTGAAAGAAATTAGGGAAATATAGCTTAATCTGTTGAAAAATTTAAATGGTGAAAAAGATGCATTCCTTTTGTTAAGTGTGTAAAGAATTAAGCCCCAGTAATTTAATACTGACCCTACTGCAGACTGACATTAATGTTCCAGCTGCTTTGGTTTATGTCAGACTTATGCTGTGATGAGTTGTCCCTGGTTAGTCAGAAATCCTTTTCTATCAGCAGATGTTGACAGTTCAGGCTTTAAAATCTGCAGCTGAATATAAAGGACTCCAGGAAACAATCCTGGTTCGTGTAAATCTCACCCTTTTCCCTCTCGGATTGGCACTGACTTTGGTGGACTTTCTCGTTGTACTGTTTGTTAATCAATTCAGTGATTGTTGTCAGATAAGTCAAAGAATCTATCAGCTATACTAGATTGTTATTAGGAGGGCTTGGGCATACAAACTCAAAGAAGAGTAAGGGAATGTCACGATCCCTGACTTGACAGTATAGGCTAGTATACTTCTGTTATAAAAAAAGAACAGTTAAAGAAGTAACTGAAAGCTTAATAGCATGACAACCATGTCTTGGATGAATGTATGCTACACTGCCAAACACATGCAGCATATGCAGCGTTCATGAGCCCACATGAAATATGAAAGGAAGTTTGAATGCAGTAACAAATTTAGGTAGTTCAGATTTGGAAAAAATAAATGGGTTATTAGTTTTTTGTTGTTGATCTGCTTGGATGTCTTGCGCTACTTTTCAGTTTCAGATAAAATCTTGGGTTCAGCTAATACTTGTCTGCTAGTTTTCAAACAATTTGTTCATATCTTTGAATTTCAAGCAGTAAAACGGAGCTGTACCTGCACTTTACAAAACCATCACCACAGGAGAGCAGCCGAAAGAGCTTCACGCTCCCACAAACTGCCCAATTCCATCTGTCAGGAAGCATTGATAAAACCGAGTTTCACTAGTTTTTATATTTATGGCAGTAGCTTGTGGGTTATTTTCTGTTTGGCATCATCAAATGTGCTAAAGGCTCCCTGCATTTTGATTTTTCCTCCACAGTCATGTTCATTGTGCATCACCACATGGATGAATGCTTGACTGTTTCTGTGTGAACCATTGCTTGTGTTAAATTTAGCATACATTGCGTAACATATATGCTCTGATTCCAATGAGTGTTTTCTTAAGGACGTGTGAGAAGATGGACTTTAATTTAAAATAAAGGAGACAATAGGAGGATGGTGTGGCCACCCTCCACAAAGCTGTGTTAGAACATCTTGCTTGCTGATTTGTATAGATATAAACAGAGTTTTGCTGTTACCATAAATGCAACGCAAAGTAAAACCCTGATTCGGTGCAGGCCAGCAGACCAACAGCAGCAGAAGACAATCCTGCAGCTGTCATGATTCATCAGCACACTAGGAAAAAAAAATCGGGCCATGCACTCTGGTCTTACCCCTCTCATCACCCTTACTGCCAGCACCAATCATACATGCATACTGTACACGGAGACATTTGCTTACAGCGTGCTGACAAACAAGCATAAACACAGACTTTAAGAGTAGCATACAGTTATGACACTGGAACATAACCATGAGCACCTATACCCAGCACGCCACACACCTCATAAACCATCTGAAATCACTCCCCACACAGCTTGACCATGCTTGCACCTGTTTGCACCCAGTGTGTTTGCATTTCAGGTCCACTACACGATCAGAAATAATTGACTTTGTCTCAGAGGACATCAAGGCTGACAACTTGATCCCAGTTATAACAGATGAGCATACAAGCTCTATGAAACTAATAGGCAGATTCCATTGTCATTAGACGTTAGCTTCATTTTGTAATGTTATTTTAGATGGATGCTACAGCAAGCGTGGGCTTCTATAGAAGTAGAGCTGAATGGTTGCGTGAAATGAGTCAGTGCTTATATCGGCCATATGCCAGTCTATACATCTCCCCTCCGTGGTGTCACCATAGACACATGCCCCTCCGCTTTATCCATCTGATATAACCCCCTTTCTTACTTGTGCCAACATTTGACTTGACAAGAGATGAAGTCTGTGTTTAAAATGCATGTTTGGTGTAAACATACATTTATGTGCAGTGGTGACAGTGCACACAATCACTAAACAAGCAGCTTCCACCTGTTAGTGCTATCAGGCTCTGCAGCAGAATCTGTAAACAGTTCTGCCCAAATGTTTTGGAAACTAGATCTTCCGATTTTTATCAAGATGCGTCATTGAGGAGAAGCTTCTGTTCTGTGCTCCATTCAATCTCACATCACAAAGACTGCCCATAAAACGGATTCAGAATTAACATAAAAAAGAGGGAGACCTTCAAAACATAAAATAGTTGTATGCTGAAACAAATTACCCTGAGCTTTGTTTGTGTGCACCAAGGACAAGTGTGGCTGCAGTCACAGCGAATACAAAATTTCAGATTTTAAGAAAAGTTTACTTTGATTTCACAAGCATGACTTTTGAAAATATCTTTACTTCACTTTTAGTGCACAAAAACATCTGTACGGCATTTTAGGTTTAGGCCCAGCTTGCATGAACACAGAAGCCTGACTTTTGGAGCCACAAGTGAGCTAATCAGTAACTCGTCTTTCTTTTGAAACTTACAGAACCTTTAACTGGCCAGGGCAAGAATTCAGTAATTTGTAATGCTTTGACCTTTGGTTGGCAGTTTCACAGACTGAAGCACAAAGAGGAGTTTAAAATAAAACTAGTGGCAGCAGATTTAACTGAGTACACAATATTGATGTTCAAAATTCTTTTTGTATTCTGCATCACAGAAAGAGGGATGGAATTTAAGCTGCCACATTAGCGGTGAAGAAATATGTCCCGGTGAAATTAGAAGGAAAAAGAGCAGCCTCAGAAAATCTATGGCTCAAATTAAATCGGTGAGAAGAAAGACAGACTACAGTATACTTGTCTCTATATATAGGCTTATGTAATCTGTTTGAGATACGTAAGGATAAAGCATCACAATAGTAAGTGTCTGGATGTGTAAAATGGCGTCCATCTACAGTCTCCACCATTAATCAGCCAAGCAGAGCCAATTACTGTGCTGTGTCCAAGACAGTGCGACCCACTGAACCCTGCAGCCCAGAAATCCATTCACAGCTTCAGGATTGGGCTGCCACAGCCGCAGCCAGCACACTGAAGCACAGAGGGGAAGTATAGCGATGGGAGGGGTGACGAGTTCTGAATTATAGAGACGGCTGAGCAGAGCAAAAGGGTTTTTACTGCTCCATAACTGTTTACATTCCTGGCATGGATGAAAAGGCATTGAGGGGAGGGGAGATGAGGGGAGGCAGGTCTTATGATAGAGAGTGGAGGCTTTATCCCTGCATTTAAATCTGGAAGAATTTGCTGGCATTTTCCATGAAAACGACAAGGCGATTCACTTCTCGTGGACAAACGCACAACAGAAACACAGGCTCCTTTAGAGTCCCAGCTGTACGATACGAAGAATTTATCTCCTAAAATATTCCACGTTATCGTCCTGTTGGGAAATCTCGCTTGCTGTCCGGTGCGCAGCCAGGTCATAGATTATGAAGTTGACAAATCAAAGGCCTCAAAGCCACGAAAGGCCATCCATGAGTCTGATTACACTTCTACAAATTAACAAGGAACTTCTGGGAATCTGTCTGCCTAGTCTCCAGTGGTACAGGCTGACAGACAAGAATGCTGCTCTGCTGCATCGAAGAGAGCTGAACCTGCAAAAACATGACAGTAGAGACGAGGAGACAGAATGGCATGAAAAGAGATCAACTCTGGATAACCTCAAAATATTTGAGCACCAGTAATTAATTTCAGATTTGACCGAGTGGCGATTTTTGCTTCATTCTATAGAACTGAGGGACAATTATTTGCATGGGAGCGTTAGGGTTAAGTATGTTACCTCGCTTTTGTCGCAGTCTGGTGAGGACCTGCTTCTCATCACAGCACACATGGGATGAGATAGGGAACACAATCCCCTCAAGACAAGGATGTCTAAAATCCGACCCCACCTCTCTGCGGAAGGTCAGTTAGATAGAGGGGTCCGGGAGTATTGCTGCGCCGAGCAATATGCCACAGCCAGCATGTTCACGGTGAACATCTCGTCTTCTGTACCACTGGTGAGGAGTCTGCCTCAAAACACAGGGAGGAAATGCTCTTTCAGAAGCAAGCACCGGATCTGGATAGTAAGGTAACCATGGAGATGGTGTGTGCCATGTGAAGCTGAGAAGAAAAGCTCTAAATGGAAAACAAGGTTATTTAAAGCCTGAGTTAACTGGAGGCACATCAGTTGTTTTAGCATGCTTGTGGCAATTACTGCTCATCATTTTTATTAGTTTCTCTAATCTCTCACAATAAAAAAAAATCTTAATGGTTATAGAAGAAAAGAAGAAACTGTCAGCCCTTTGTTTTTTAACTGGTCCTTGAACCTTGTTTTCAGAAATACTACTTTAGTACGTGTCTTGTAAGTTCAAAAGTTTTTAAATTTAAAATGAGACGTTCTTGTTTTTTTTACATTTCTCCACTTCCCAGTGGAGATGTCTGTATTTTTATCAGTAGGTTGCAGGTACCGGGGGCTCTGAAAGCCTGGAATGTTTCCTATATGGGAAAACTGTTCTAACAACTAGTTTGAGTGCAGCCATTTGGGAATGTGAAGTAATTGTTCCTGTAGACCGCAGGCTAAGTAGTGCCAGAGAAGACCACTAATGGGAGACATGCTGTGCCTTCTTATTTTGTTATTTCTTTGTAGGAAATTGTGTGTTTTTGTGCAGAACAATAGATGTTAATCTGCAGATATCCACTGAAAGTATAAACGTGTATGTGCAATAACTGTTAAGTATTTTGGTGTGTGTGTTTGCATGTGTGTGAAGTGTGTTCTCAGAGGTGTTTTACTGTACTGAAACAGCGGTTTGGCCTCTCAAGTGTCCTAAAACTGAGGCAGTCTGAACAGCCTGCTGGAGGATGAGTCATAGTGGCTGAAGCAGAACATGAGGAGGTGGCCTATTGTTGTGCACTGATCTGACTGGATGTGCACTGATCTGACTGGATGTTAATGTGTGTGCACTTAGTTTTTGAGTGTTACGAAGATTTTAGAAGAGACAGCTGAGAAGTCAGAGTATCAAACAAGCCTAAAAAAATCTGTCCTTTTGTTAATGATTTATTATTTAAAGCTGAATTATAACATCTTTCTAATTGTTACCTTTCTGTATTTTAATACAAAGTGTTCAAAATGAAATTATTACAATACTCTTACTTAAAATGTTGAGCTAAAAATTTACCTTATGTACAGTAACACATTGGGACCCAGGCCAAGCCTTTGCATGCCACTGTATTGGCATTATGATTATTTCATACTAATTTCATGGCTAATTATTATTTTCTGTCATTGTGTGGTGTTCTCTGCCTAGATCATTTGAACTGTTTATTTAAAGTGCTCACTTTGAAATATAAACACAGTGGCTCCACTAAAAACAATCTGCAGGCCTGTTGTGTACTTAACATTTTGATATGATAAACAGTCCAAGCCAATGATGGCTGACTGAAAGAGCCTTTGTGTCACTTTGCATAATGATTCCTATATTACAGCTCTGGTCATCTCACTGTGCCGTGATGACTGCAATTCTGTCCTGCCCTTCATCCTGACGCCGTCTCTCCTTTTGGCAGGGAGCCGAGGAAGGTGGTGTTGCACAAGGGCTCCACCGGCCTGGGCTTCAACATCGTCGGTGGTGAGGATGGGGAGGGGATTTTTGTCTCCTTCATCTTGGCTGGAGGGCCGGCTGACCTGAGTGGCGAGCTGAGGAGGGGCGACCGGATCCTCTCAGTCAGTATTTCAATTTCAGGCCTCCTAATTTCCCACATCCACGACTAACAAGTCTGAGGCAGCAGGGTTTTCAGCCAACTCCTGCTGTCAGAATAATGATGATAAAACTGAAGGTGGCCTGGTGTTTAGAAAGCCTGCAAACACCTGCCCACACTGAAATGTCCTTGAGCAAGACATTAACTCCATAACAACTCTGAGGGAGCTAAGCTGCTCTCTGCCTAAAATCCAGAGTTACGTCTTTTTTATTTTAATGCTGCTCATGTCCAAAAAAAGATGTTTGTGGTAATATTAGCTGTATTAAAAAGTATTAGGGATTTAATGTACAAAACTTCTATCAGAAAAACAAGTTATACTGTTTAAATGTTTGATGTTCTCTTGAAGATAGCAGATCTTACTCAAAAGTTTGAAATCAGATTATATGCAGCTACACTTGTTTTCTATACAAATCTTGTCTCATTTTGTTTCTTCTTCACTAAAATGTCCTTGTTATTTGCAGGTAAATGGAGTAAACCTTAGAAACGCCACACATGAGCAGGCGGCTGCAGCACTGAAGAGAGCTGGACAAACTGTCACCATCATTGCTCAGTACAGGCCTGAAGGTAAGACCCTATTGTCTCCGGTCACAAATGAATATATTATATTTATCACGAATGTGTCTTAAACAATTTATATTGTATCAAGTTATTGCTCAAAGTAGTTTTCTGATCTCTCAAGTTGCTTGATTCACATTTGTTCTGGCGAACCTCCATTTTTAATGACTTAAAACAAGACTTTCACAGTGTCTTTCAACAGTATGACCACAGCATTGGCTAATACTGGACAACCTACCTTTAATGGTTGAAATACGCCACCATATTTACAATTAATTGCTAAAAGTAGCCGACAGTTTGTGATTTGGGGGTTTTAGGAGTCACCCAGAGTTTTAAAACTGCTCCCCCAGCACCTAAAAAAACCCACCAAAAAAGTGGTTAGGTTAGGTGATAATTTGTTTGACTTTTCTCAGTTTTACTAGTTAAAAAAACAAAAGTGATAATTTGGACACATAAACATTGTTTCGTCTAATATTGTTGTTAAACTATTTTTGCACTAAACTAGTCAAACTGAGTTATTTCTTTGTATTTTGTGAACAATCAAAGGCAGAGGGTGGGTGTAGATCTAGTCCCAGTGCCATATTGTCCCATTGCCTAATATACAGTCTCCCTTTTAATTAAATGCATGTGTGTATCTATCTTTAGTTTACAAAAAAAAAAAAACATATAGAAACTAACGTGCTAGAAACCTTCCTAGGATACCACAAAATGATTTTTAAATTGTTTGCTCAAGTATACTCAAGTTGGTTATACCAACCAACAGACTTTAGGAAACAGGGAAATGTGACCCATGCTGGCAAGGCATTCCCCTTATTAAATATAAGGCTGGAATTCCCAATAACATCATTCTACACCAATAAAAATCATGTTGGTATTGATTATGATTCAAGTTGTAAATGAAACGTTTGTTGTTGGCCAGGTGATATATCACGTGAAGCTTTTGAGATGGATAATTTGAAAATACTAGGAATTTGTTATTGTGGCTCATTAGCCATCACACATCACAAATGGCTAACTTTTTCAACTTTACAGGAATTTACCTAAAATTTAGTGGGATTGTTGCTGATAGTCATTCACAACACATACTGTTTCATTTTTATTTAGTTATTGTCCCACCTATAAACTCATCTCTCACAAGCTAAATTTAGGTCACAGATTCAATCCACTCTGTGTGCTTGTTCATCATCCAGGAAACGGTTTTTTTGTTTCGTTTTTTTTGGGGGGGGGGGACGGGTTGCATTATGGGAAATGTAGGAGCTCGTAAACTGGAGCTCACGCTTGATAGTAAAATACATCATATTTCGGCTTCTGTGGCACTCGTTCTTTTATGTTTTCGCACGTCTCATAATGTTATAAAAGTACAGTAGTGAACGGCTTTAGTGGCTGTTTTGTCGTGAAGTCAGGTGTACCTGGATCTGCGGTGGCTAAGATAATAAACTCGAGGAGCAAACGGGCAGAGTGTCAGTATTCAGGTTCAGGGGCGGCTCCTGTATTAGCAGGCTAACCAGTTAAGGCGGCTACAAGGCGGGTAAACTGCCGCCGTCCTTCCCCCTTGTTCAAACCCCGGAACCCGCACGACAAGTTGCCGTTTGTGGACGCGAACCAAGACAGCGATGGACCGGGGAGATTAACCGGAAACTTCCGAGCCGAACTTCCACTGCGGCGCTAAAGGAAGGCTAAATGCGCTCAAAGTGAAAGTGGAAAGCGGCAAATTTATTTTTTTATATTTCTTATCGGTCGACAAGCCAGTCAGAGTGTGGGTGGGGGATGGGATCGGATACAACAGCAGCAGAGCCGAAGCCGCATGAATTCCCTAATGGCTGGATGAAGAAACTACCGGCTGCGGTATCGAAACAGTAGCCACAGTTTAATTTAACTTGAGGTGAGACAAAAAGGAAGAGTGTTGGGAAGTTATCGACTTATTTAAGTAGAAACAAGCTTCGTGAGTTGTCTTTATATCCAGAACGTTTGCTGTTAGCACTTACCTGTGTATTTTTACTCTTAACAGTACTGTGTAAAAAGTGGCGTATCTTCACGGTTTTTAGCAACGATAAAGGCATTTAATTAGTAAAATGAATTGTTACATATACATTCTTTATCTCAAACTTTTAAACGGATAAGAATGTGCTTTTAGGAAGCCTCACCCTGACTTCTGTAGTAAACATCTGCTACCTGAAGCTGGTCTTGTTTTATGTTTTGTTTGTTATTTAAAGTAAAAACTTGCTTACTACATACAACTTAGCTATAAACTCGTGGCTGTGTGAAGTATGGTTATATTTCAGCTTTATGTAGCTGAGCTGAATCAACAGTGTGTTTTTGTAGTCTTGCGTAACCTTAACCTATAGGTGGGACACAAACACACACAGGTGTGGTCAGACAGGTGTGTGTCTGCTCACCTCACCTCTGAGCTCTGAACACATGTATTTATCCTGACCTTACATTTGTATGTCACTGCCTTACCTCATGCTTTGACCACAGGTTCATTATTTGTGCTGACTAAAGCAGGGTTCAGTGTTGCTGAGCTCAACCCCCCCAACCCAAGTTTAATTCAACAAAATGGCTGTGCGTTACAGCTGCCTCGACACACTCATATTTCTCAGTCCTATAGTAATTCTTTGTGTGTATTCGAGCATCTCGCTGCATTTTTGTAACAACACTTAAGGAGGATACTGTGAGCTTTATGTTGTAGCTGAGGCTTTCTGGTTGGACTAGTCAGGAATGTGAAAAGGCATAAGTTGTAGCATGTTCTCAATTCATACTTTATGTTTTATTAAACAAACTTTGGATGTCCAAAGATGCACCAAGGACATTAAGGTTCATAGAAATCTGAACCTTAGAATTAAGATGAACCTACACTTAAGACAGACTCAAGCTAAGATCAAAATTGACAGTGTTGTAATTTGGTTTGTGTTCTGATCTCAACGTGCAGATTAGAAATTGTCCTTCTTGGCCCTGGCAAGTTCATTTTGTGTAGCACTCCAAATCATTCAGGCAGAATAGTGAATAATTATGCTGTTGGTTAAAAGGAATCTTTGTTTTCAGAAACAAATCATGCTTTCAGTTCTGTGTCCCTCTTTGTTATTCAGTGAAGAACACTTATCTCTCAGTGTACAGTTCTTAACTACTCTAAACTAACAAGTCAAGTGCTGGCAAATGATTGACTTCCTGCATTGCCTCTGGTGACCTAAGATCTGAGGCCAGCAATTTTTGAACATGTTGTTCATTTGAGTTTGGAGCAGGAGGACCCCCTCCCAATGATATGTACAAGAACAAATCAGTTGGATGGGGTTGGAGGATGAGTGCTGGTTTATGCTAGGCAAACTGCCTGGAGTGTTTTCTCAAAGACCGGGGCCTGGGCATCAATGGACCTTTGATCCAAGGCCAGCTCTAAATACTACAAGAAGAAGCCTGCCCAACTCTGAGTGGCTTTCTAAAGCATCATCAGCTCTTAAACTCTCAGACAGGAATGAAAGTGGGGGGTGTATATGTTCTTACTGCGTTCTTTAACACCGGAGTGGAATTGGACTTAAGTCTTGCATGCAGGAAATGAGAGGAGGGGTTTAGAGGAAATGTTACACTCCATGCACCCTCATTAATTTTACAACAGCGTGCTTTTCAGGTCTTAGTGGGAACATGTTAGTAAAGTTCTGCAATGAACTATTATCAGAGAGAAGGTGTTTGCATTTACTGGCTCAACTATCCTTGAGAATATAACACTTTCTCACATTACATGCACATGCTCAGCTTGTTGCATAACTAGATCAAAAGAGAAGCCACTGTCCCCCAAAATAAAAACGCTGTACAACTTAATGAGGACACGCAGTGGGAGTGAGACAGAATAGTCCCAGTTTCTATTAGCTGTCTTTTATTCCTATGGGTCACTCCTAAAAATATAAGTTCCCTTTAGAGTATCGATTGATTTAAAAAAAAAAAAACTGGATTTCAGTCATATTTGAAGACACCCACTTTTGCAGAAGTTCAAATGTGTTCTTGTTTAATGAATCATTTATGTGGGATTGATTGTCTGGACCTTGTTAGTTTTCATATCTTCAGTATCCTCATATCAGATGTATGTAGCTGTTCCTAACATGTTTTTTGATAGTATTTGGAACATTTGAGGTTGTTTCTACTTTTAATGTTAATTTTAGTTCAGGATCCATATTCTGTACTAATGGAAGAGTTTTAATTCGTTCAGTTTGTTTAGTTATTTGTGAAATGACTGTCCAAGTGAGAGCAGGAATAAAACATTGAGTTATGATAATATAATTGATATTAATAATGTTATGGAGCAGTTCACAGCAGAGTGCGAAGCAGCTGGGATGAGTCAGCTTCTCTAAGGCTGGAGCAATGGTTCTTAACCAGAAAAATGGTGGAATCATCCCTCCTGGTGAAATGTGAGTTTTTGCCTCAAGTATAAATATCTGTGAGTCTTGTGGAAGGATGAAGATGGGGTGATGGATCAGGGGCCTTGTCTGCAGTAATGAGAGTGTAGTTGTGGTCTGTCGTTGTGAAGAAGAAGCTGAGATGGAAGACAAAGCTCAATTTATTGGCCCATCTTCACTCCAACCCTTAGCTTCTCTTATGAGAGATAGATCATAGCAGAAAGAATGAGAATATGGATACAAGCAACTAAAATTAACTTTCTCCAAAGGATGATGTCAGGCTTATTCTCAATGAGACCAAATTACCAAGTGAGGGGTTTCCTTCTTGGACTCCTTGCCATCACAGTTGAACCACAAATTGGCAAAAGCTGA
>JAVKLF010000161.1:14236020-14258719 GCA_034783495.1 Millerichthys robustus | reverse complement strand
ATTTATTGCAAGATACATTTGTTAACTTTGCAATTTCATTTAATTTGAATTGAAAACTGGACCTTGCAAAGTATATATCTAAAAAAATTGGGTTACCACCAAAAAAGATGTGGTACATAGAATGACATCCTAAAATGATTAGTGTGCGTTGCTGATTTTTGAAGATGTGATGGAGGCCATTCTTTTTTAGCCATTTTGCAGATTTGAGACAAACTACCAACTCATACATGCATTAAGCATACAAAGTGTTTTGATTAGTTATATAAATTAAGAGAGTCAAAGAAAACGAATTACTTAAAATATTCCTGACTGAGTATATGAACTATGAAATTCAGTGTACAGAATTGAGCGTGCCAACATTTTTGTCAGGATCGTCTCCGGTTTTGGCCTCTGTGTTTTGTGATATAAAGTTGATTTTTGTTGTCCCTGACAAGCTAAGTTGAATTGCAATCATGAGCGCAAGATTAATGAAAAAACACTCTTCTTAAAAATTGCTTGAACATAAATAGTTTACCAAGTCTTGAAATTTTTTTCTCAGAGGATGGTCAGGATTTGTTGACAGACACATTCATGTTGAGTTTATCTTTCTTTCCCCCAACTTTGAACAACTCTAGCTCAGAATATTCAATTCAGTATGTTGGATTCAAAAGTCAAATTTATCTGGCTTCTATAGCGATTTAAAGACATGAATCCTTTTTTAAAGGGAAACAAATACATATTTCCCTTCAATTATTTACTTCAGGTTAAAATCACCAGCATCTGGTTGTAATACTTGTAAATAATTAGAAGCCTGGATGTTGCCATTATAGTTTTAGTTTTTTGTCTAATTTCTACACTTCAAAGATTTGCTTAAGGTATTGTAGGCAAACATGCTTGACGTTTGACGAGAGTAAAACTGTCAATACAGAGCTCATGTTTCAGTACACTATATGTCATCCTCCTGTACCATTGTTATGACTGACTCTAAGACAAAACCATTATATTTGAACATTGGGAGTGTCGCATTTCCAGAGTCACTGGTGTATTCTTCATATTATTTTTCTTCTTGTGTGCTAAGATATAATGAAGTGCTGTACATGCTGTAAACAGTGTCGCAGAACTGCCTGTAGTCAGATGTCACCGTCGTCAAAAGGTGTGTTGGCAGTTTAGTTATCCCATGATTCCCACACCCAATTTTACACAGAATTCGAAAACAGTCATGTTCTCTCCACCTTCTGAATTTCCACTTTAGTTGAGTCATCTGGGCATCAGAAATGGTAATATGTAATAATGCCACCCGCACAACTGATGGCACTGTTCTATTGAGCGTCAGGTTGGTGTTACTGTGAAGCAGCCTCTGTATTTAGCTGCTTTTTGTCTTGTTCAGCAGTCCATCCTCTCATAGACAGCTGCTTCTCTCGTCCTGTTCTCTCATCTCCTGTGCCTGAAAGCCTAGAGTAGTCCGAATAGCTGTTTCCTCATATGCTCTCCCTGTTCAAGGAGAGCTGGATAGTTGCTCCTGGTTACAGCCAGTATCTGGTTACCTCACCTTTCAGCGTCACTCTGTTGTATTGTTAACCCTTTGGGCAAAGAGCTGAAACCAGGCACACGCTGGTTCTGTGTTTACTTTGAGTTCCCTGTAGGTTTCTGCAGGGAGTGATTTAAAACCTGTTTTTGCACCTGCTCAGTGCGCCCAGGAGCTTGGACTCAACTTCGGCTAAATCATCTTTGTAGACATAGGTGTTTGTGTTTCTAAGGTTGCATCAAGGACTGTCTGATAGAATATGGACTTTGATCTCTTGTTGTTCACAGTACAGGAAGTGCTTCCAGTTTTAAATGGCTAAGCAATAAGATAGTAGTCAACTCCTACAGATGTGACTTTGAAATGCAAATCTGAACATCAGCTTGATTTTTAGGTAGCTTCATTATAATCAGTACATTCAAATGTTGTAATGTTACAGTAATATTGTAAGTAAGTAAGTAAGTAAACTTTATTTCTATAGCACCTTTTACAGATATAAAATCACAAAGTGCTTTACAACAAGATTAGCACAACAGTAAAAGATATAAAAAATAAAAAAACAGTGCACAAATATTAGTTAAAAGCCAGTCTGAATATAATGAATAATAATTGTATTAATAGACTTTTTCATGCTGGTCATGTGCAGGTGAGCTTTCAGAAGAATGAACTAATTTTAGTGGTTCTTTTGGTAGGCAACTAATTTTTAAAACTAAACACGAAGTTGCTGTTCACCGCCATCAAATTTTTCATGGTAATAAATGTTGGTTGTCATTCCAATAACTGGCTGGTTGCACATACCAGACGTCACTTCATCACGTTTTTCTTTTTCACTTTGTGTACTGCTTTGCCTCTGTTACCACCTCGCTTTGTGGCACAGAGGGGCATCAGGGGTGGGCTGGCTTCAGTTCCCAGAGGTGGCCAGAAGGCATTGAAGTCCCAATCTGAGGTGTCTTGTTGAAAGAGCTTAATGATTTATTGTTTTATGGGTGCGATAGCTCTGCTATAAGACACATTTATACTTTCAGCAGCAGCAGTGTACGGTTCAGAAATTCAAAAGACAAAGTCAGTGGCTTTATTGTATCCTATGTGTCAGTGGTTCCCAACCCTGGACCTCAAGGCCCACTATCCTGCATGATTTAGTTGTTTCCCTGCTCTTCAGAAGCCATTCATACAAAGCAGGTAAACATCTGCAGGATGGTGGGCCTCGAGGGTCTGGGTTGGGAACCACTGCTCTGTGTGATCACCCGAGCACCAGAGACTACTTGTTTTTCTGCCAGCCTCTGCCCGTTTGTTTACCCAGCCGTGTGCTGTGGTGCAGTGGCCTTGCGTGCTCGAGCAGCCTGGGCACAGAGCACGCTGTGCTCAGCAGGCTAATGAGAGCGTTCTTAATGAGCAGGTCCGGTTGGATTCATACATCATCCCCGGGCTGCCAAGCTGCAACTGGATTTACACACCTATGACAAATGGTCGTGCAGCTGAATTTGTTGGAGGCCTTCTTTTTTTTTTTAGCTACACTAAAGAGCCCATGTTGAACTTAATTAATCTGTGTAATTAATTACCTGACATGAGACATTACTGAATGTGTAAGGCAGATCTGTGATAAACCATCTGCACCTGAGGTCGTTAATCAGCTTAGGATTTGCTGACCTTTTTCTATTTATTCTGACTTAATGCTGAGCTAAACAAAGCTCTAATTTCTAATATTTTATAGTAAAATGAGATTAAAGACAAACAATTCTATAATAAATGCTACTATAAATTGAGGTCTATTTTTGAGGTGTTGTTTGACACTTTGCCTTTCTCTCTTCCGACACAGAGTACAGTCGCTTTGAGTCAAAGATCCACGACCTGAGGGAGCAGATGATGAACAGCAGCATGAGCTCAGGATCAGGCTCCCTGCGCACCAGTGAGAAGCGCTCCCTCTATGTCAGGTATGCTTGGCAAGCACAGATTGACACGCACAGCTGCACTCACTATTTCAAATTCTTAGATCTGCTGTTAAAATAAGCTCTCTTGCATAACAAACCTCAGCCTTTTTGTGTGGGAGAACGAGGCCTGGAAGCGGTTTTAAAAGCAGCCACACAAGGCACAGATCGTATGGTAAAACACGATATTTTATGCAGAACTGTTTGCAAGGTAACATTTAATGTAGGCCATTGGGTCGATAACTTTCATCATCTAAAAGCTGACAGACATAACGTTCTGTTGTTTTGTCGCCTTGCGTGACATTGCCTCTTCTCTGCTTAATGTAGATTGACAAAAGGGGCTTGTCGAAGTGAATTGTGTTATGATTCCTTGGGCCACCTGCCAAACTGGATGGAGGTTCATTTAGAAATTAAAACAGGTGGCAACCCCATTGCTCACACACATACAGCAAGATATAACGGATGCACAGGGTTCAAGGTGAAAGGATTACATGACGTAACCTCCATACCCAAAGTGCTTCTATGTATTTCTGCCGAAACTCTAATACACTCCACCTCAGCTTAAAAGCTACATTTCTAGATTGATTGAGCAGAATGGCATCATTTTAAAAATATACAGTAGTCGGAGGACTACTGACCAGTCTGACTCATGCCTCTCTTATAGACGGTCTCCTATGAGGCAAAAAGAGCCATTCCCGCTCCGGTGCAGGTGACTAATCCCACAGTTATGTAGGAAAAGCTGCAGAGTTTGCAGACCGAAGCGGGAGCTGGCGTATCCTCCCTGCCCAGCCACAGGAATGTGGAGGCGTTCGGCTTGTAAGGTGCACTTTACAACTGTCACGTGTGATCTTGCTCTCTTTGTAACACAAGAATGTCAAGGTGCAACAACATGGGTAATACTGGGAATTTGATTATCTCTTGTCAGCCTGTGTTGACAGTAGGCTTGTTTCCCTGGTGATGACACAGACTGACAAGCTTCCTCTCAACTGCACCACGGTGGTTTCACCATTATTGTTTGTCTTGTCTGATGCAGTTCGGTGTAAATCAGCTCACAGCAGAGGAAAACGATGCCTGTTGGTTACAGCCTGATTTCTGCGATGTGGAAAACATGGTCAGAATTACAGAATTGACTAAACAAACTGGAATCCAGTATAAAACGCAGAATCTCACAGAATTCCCTCAATTGGGCAGACAGGGTGAGCTCTCCTTCCCCCCAAAAAAAGTCAGCCATGGCAAAGACGAGACTCGCTGAAACACCAACGTCCACCAAAACATGAATCTTAGCGTAAAGTCTAGAACAATATCCTAGAGATTTCTATGATCTGGAGAACAACTTTTCTGTAAGTTCTCTCAGCTCACGCTTGGCTGGACGCATAAGAATACATGTGATGACCACTTTCAGTCAAAGACTCACACCAGAAACCGAGAGAAGCAGCAAGCTAGCCCGAGCAAGACACCTGTAACCTCCTCAACATTCAGCTATATCATCAGTAGACGTGAGGCATGAGATTATCCAACATTTTGTTGCTGTATGTGGATTTAGATTTATTTATTTTTTTAATTAAAAAAAATGGAAAAGCCTCGTCTGGTTTAGATAAAGCACTGTAAACAAGGAGGGGCTCTGCCAAAACAGAAGAAAAAAGGAGTTTAGGTCATATTCCATAGGCAGTGTACAAATTGTTACTGCTTGTGGATTTTTTTACGAGACATATTTTAATATGTTCAATGTTAAAGCATTTCTATTATACAGAAAGATAACTTTCTATGTTTTATGCATAAATAATGTATTTCGTTCTTAAAAAGACAGGTAGATTCTATTAAATAACTCGTAAAAGTATTTAATGCTCTGCTGAAGCGTAGCAAGTTGTTATATTTATGAAAGTGATCTAACAGCCATTAAATGATGAGTTCTGTGGCTATTCATTTGTTCAAAAAGTTTCAGTCACTTTAGAATTATATGCTTTTTAGGTTAATAAACGAACAAAAATGTGGAATGCAGAGAAAAAAAATGGAAAAAGCAGAATTTAGAAAAATAAAAATGGAATAAAACTAAATTTGGGGGAAAAAATAAAACCGCTTGTATAGAGCCCTACAAGCCTGCTTGTCCACTGAATCGTGTTTGATAGTCTGTATATGTTTGCTTGTAGGTCAAAGAAAGTTTAAAACCTGTAAATCAGGTATTGGTGGCTGTTGTTTCTAGTGGTTAACTTGTCCAACAAGATGGCAGTGCACTCTGGCATTAATCACGTCTGCGTTGGGAAACCTTTGGAAACAGATGATGGAAATAACAGAAAATTATGAATGTTATTGTCTGCTGTTGTAAAAAAAAAAAAAAATACACAAAGAAAACTTTTAATTATTGGCTAAATTCTATAGTTCAACAACACAATAATTTAATAGAACAAAAATTCATAAACGTTATTTATTTATTCATTTAAAATGTTATATTTTATTTAATTTTTATTATTTTTTGCCAGCTTAGGGCTCTCAGGGTATGGTCATTTCATTTTTGGCCTATGTGAAACTTTTGAACAGAAATTCAAGCTAAAAATAAAATCTAGTAACACAAGTCTTTGATTTTGCAGAGCTCTGTTTGAGTACGATCGAACAAGAGACAGTTGCCTGCCCAGCCAAGGATTGAGTTTCACTTATGGGGACATCCTTCACGTCATAAATGCTTCTGATGACGAGTGGTGGCAGGCTAGGCTCGTCACGCCTCACGGAGAGAGCGAGCAGATCGGGGTCATTCCAAGCAAGAAAAGGTATCGGTCCTTCTTCGTGCCCCAAGTTGTTCTGAAGCCAACAAAGCAGTGACTCCAAAATAATACATAAATAATGTTTTTTGTTGATTTCTAGAGTGGAAAAGAAAGAGCGGGCCAGATTAAAAACTGTCAAGTTCCACGCCAGGACTGGCATGATCGAGTCTAACAGGGTAAGTGTAGAGGTCCAGCTGCTCCCTGCCCCGGTGCCCGAGCAGCGGCCTTCAGAGCTGCTGCAGGGCTCCCGGGGACATGGCCTACTTCCTCCTGAGTGTGGAAAAGAGACCAACGCCTGACCACTTAAGCACAGAGAGCACTCATTTTACTGTAGACATTACAGGGAAGCTCTGTACAGATGAGGACTTTGGAACCTCCATGACTTGTGCACTGACTAAGGAAGTGCACTTGAGGCTGCTCTGTCAAATTTCATTTTCAGTTATTTAAGCAATAATGTCAAGTCTGTGTTTGTTATTCAGGAGATTATATTAGTTGAAAAGGTACATGTTTAATGTAATTTAATCAACAGATGCTTGTTTCCTTCACATTGATGTGCCATTCAGTTTCACCCATTACCTGCTTCTCATTTTCATTATTTGATGTGTATTGTTTGTTTACGTTTCATTTGTTTTCTTTTGTTTTTTGCACTTTTTGCTTGTTTGTTTTGCATGGTTGTTGAGTACCTTCATTGAAACCTAGTCTTGTTTTTGTTTTCACCCTCTCATTGCCTCCCCCATCCCTCCCCCCCTCTCACCCACACGTCAACAAGCAGACAGTCAAAGTAAAGCGCAAAAAAAGCTTCAACCTCTCACGCAAGTTCCCGTTTTACAAGAGCAAGGAGAATATTGTGCAGGAGTTGGAGCCTGAACGTGAGTACCAGCTGTGTGATCGGTGGGGGGTGCTGGGTGGGCTTTATTTTTATTTTTTTACTTTGGTTAGTCCTTTCTCCTTCATGCTTCATTTCTGTCTCTCATCTTTCATCTTCCCACTCACCTCCAGGGATGGTTTGTGTGTTGGCGCCTCTCTCATCCCTTTCTCCCCATCCCAGAGAGGAGCCCCACATGCACGAGATGTGGGGCTCCTCTCTGGGGGGTGACTGTGCATCGTCTGTGGGCTTCAGGGGAGTGTCCAGCTGTGTGTGTGTGCGTGCTGTCAGCCGTGTTTGCACGTTTTTTGGCTGCAATAACACAAAGGCCTTGTCCTGATCAATTCGTCCGTCAGTCACTGACCTACAACAAGGAGAATCTTATTACTGGGCTGAAGCTTTAACACTTAACGGGTCAAATCCCATTTTAATGGGATTGGGCTTGTGTAATTGAAAGGCAGTGGCTTACTATGAACAAAGTGAAGCTCAGGCTTAATGAATATGACAGCACCATATGGCAGCGGGTGCACTCCTCCTCCTCTTTCCCAACTCTCACTAACCTCTTCTTCTTCCTGTCTGCTTTCTTCTCTTGGTTTCTGCTCTCACCTGTCGGGACACCTAGGACTTCCCAGGGTTAAGCGATGACTTTTATGGATCAAAGAGTTTGAGTAAGTGTGTGGTTGTCCTGTGTCAAGCAGCTGTCCCCAGAGAAAATGCTTTGTCACTGCAGGCCCAGCTGGGAATGCAAAAACCACACACATTTAGAGTGACACACAACGTGCGTTCTCACACACCTACCTCAGAGTCACAATACATACAGAAAATCATTTATATGGGAGTGGGGAGCAAAGGCAACACTCATCTTATGAACGAGTTATGATATATATGTTGCAAAAGCAGCGTGTCACTCTAGTTGGAAACACCTCTTACTCCAATTCCCCCGAGTCGTCCAGCTCCTGCCCCCCCTCCTGTGAACACAGTAACGCCTGAATGTTTTCGTTGTCTTTTCTCAGATACCAGACCTGCTGCCACCGGCACAGATCTAGCAATAGAAAACATTTGGCCAGGGAATTCTGGGTCATTTGGGATTTTGTCACAGGAAACACTTAATTTCCTATTGCTTGCACCTAAAACCACTTCCTTTATTATTGCAAAAACTCGGCTGCCTCACCAGACAAAACTTCTGCTTTCCTTATTCCCTTTTTTAGATGACCCCCGTTGTTGTTCTTTAGTTTTTTGTTTTTTCTTTTTTACTTCTCAGACAGGTGAAATTTTTATTTCAAAGCGGCTTTTATTAAGTTCACTTTTTTTCCTTTACAGAATGCCTGACATCCAACACAAGTGACAGTGAAAGTAGTTCAAGTGAGTTACTAAAATGTGTTACTTAATAAAGATTAATTACTTTATAAAATTTAGTTGCAGGGTTCTTACACAGTAAAGGTTTAGAAACATCGGAAATTTGCTTTTAATATTTTCTAAGTCTTAAATAGAAGAGAATGAAAAACTTTTGTTTCTAATTTATAATTTCATGCTAATTCAGGAAGTAACCTTTTGCTTTTTTAATTTGTAATCTGTGTCGTGTTTCCTTACAGAGGGTCAGGAGGACACAATCCTTTCTTACGAGCCTGTCATTCGACAAGAAAGTGAGTGGACTCGCTTTGTTTACAATTATTGTCTGGTGTCACTTTTTTAAAGTTTTCTCACCAGCTGTTTTTTTTTTTGGTCTCAAATCCAGTCCACTACACAAGGCCTGTGATCATTTTGGGCCCAATGAAGGACAGAGTAAATGATGACCTCATCTCTGAGTTTCCCCACAAGTTTGGCTCATGCGTACCCCGTGAGTTCCCCTCAACACCTCCACACAGTCCACTAAACATAAGAGCTGAGACGAAAAATAAACCTGTTCCATTTATCCTCTGCAGATACGACCCGTCCAAGGCGAGAGAATGAGATTGATGGCCAGGACTACCACTTTGTGGCTTCAAGAGAGCAAATGGAGAAAGACATACAGGATAATAAATTCATCGAGGCCGGCCAGTTTAATGAGAACCTCTACGGGACGAGCATTTTGTCTGTCAGAACTGTGGCTGAGCGGGTAGGTATCGACTCATTTTCCTGTGGGTTTAGTGTGACAGGAAAGCAGTCCGTTACTTCAGATGGTCTGCTGAGTCAAAAACATTTTTTTCTCACCAATCTTCTTAATACTAATCATTTAGAGACAATATCAGAAGCACAGTTGTTGTCTTGAATATGTGATGCAGTAGCGTGAGACAAATGTCGGTGGTGATAAACGGACCAAATGTATCTGTCTGCCAACAGGGGAAGCACTGCATTCTGGACGTGTCTGGGAATGCCATAAAACGACTGCAGCAAGCACAACTTTATCCGATCGCCATCTTTATAAAACCAAAATCTGTTGAAGCTCTAATGTAAGTGAGTCTTAATGTGTTGGTATCAGTACATCGGTAGGTCTGTATGTGTTCGTTAACATCGGTCTCTGGTTTTTAGGGAAATGAACAAGAGGCAGACGTACGATCAGGCCAATAAAGTCTTTGACAAGGCAGTTAAGCTGGAGCAAGACTTCGGAGAGTATTTCACAGGTTGGTGTTTCCTATTTTATTGTTTTCATTTAGGTGTTTAAAAATGTATTTTAACCCGATACACATTAAACACTGCATCTGTTTCCTTGTCTTGTTGCTTAAATTTTGAACGTGTTCACAAAGATCTAACAAGTATTCTTACAAAATTGTCGGTCATTAAAGCTTTTTGTTAATTTCCTTTTAATGAGATGCTACCCTGAGTGTGGTTGAAAACTTTCCAACAAGTGTTCCATCTCGAAAGATGAATAAATGCTGACTTACCAAAGTCAGAGAAAAATATTGTTGACAGCAATGTTTAAAAAAAAAAAAAAAAAAAAAGCAAGGTTATCGTCTCCTCGGCTGATAGGATACAAACTTCACCTCAAAACAAAAGTGTGCAAAACTTGTACACCACAGAGCTAAAGATGCTAATCTACTGAAAACGCCAACCTGGAAAGTCTAATCTAATCTAAAATGCACAAAAACAGCACTAAAACAAATTGTTCAATTTACTGCCTATGAGGTACTTCTGACGCAACTAAGAAATCTGCTTGTGTGTTTTCATCCAGCTATCGTACAGGGTGACTCGCTAGAGGAGATCTACAACAAAATCAAGGTGATCATTGAGGAGCAGTCCGGGCCCTACATTTGGATCCCCTCCCCGGAGAAGCTCTGAGCTCTCTGCCGTCCTCTCTGTGGACGCAGAGCTTCCCTCCTGCCTCCCAGACACCCCCGCCCACGTGGCCCCTTCCTCACCTCCTTTTTACAGATATGTTTCATATCAAGTTTTAGTGTCATCATTATGTTACTCTAAATGAAAAGAAGTCTTATCACCATTACTGTGACTGTGCACACCCCTGCATGATTTCTCAACAAATCCATTCAAGACTGGAATTGCCATTCCAAAGGAATATATCAAATGAAAACAAAGAGGAAACAAAATAAATCCTTTTTTGTGAACTGGAACTGCCCGAAGATCAGAATGTTGTGCAGGAAGTCGCGCGAGAGAAGTTCTGATTCGAAAATAAGTCGCAGGGGAACAGAGACGAAATCAGACCAAGTTGGGACACTTTGTAAATGTTCATCAAATCGCATTTAAAAAGACAAACAAAACAAGAGGTTGAAGAACAATTACGGCTTTTTGTTTTTTTAGTTTCTTTTTTGTTTTGAAGACTTGATCAAATTGAGCCCTACTGATGGTACTGTTCAAGAAGTTGTTGCTCTTCTTTATATTGACTGAGGAAATTAGTGGAAGAACCTAAGGAACTGGTGGCATATTTATCACAAACCAGCTCGCTGTTTGGTTGTCTGCGCCGCAGCTAAGACATCTCGGGAGGCAGACGGAGAAGAAGAGATGTGTTGTGAATCTTTCCATTTATATTATGAAATCACAAGTTAAATCATAAAATCGTTCAGATTTTACAACATATTAAAACCTACACATTTTACACTTAACTAGAATTGTCAATTTGGAGGGCTTGGGTTTGGTTTTGCTAATTTGTGGGATTTTATTTTTCAATTTCATTTTTTTTTATTTTAATTTTTTTTGCTTGTGATTTTTAGCTGCTCTGTAAAGGTTGGAGGTAGAGACGTGTAACTGGGCTCTCTGCAAAACACCAAACTGCCTTACATCTGATACAAATTCTGTTTTGTAACTACCTGTTGTCTGGTTTGTGAGGGAGGCTGCAAATATTTGACGAGGACACAACATTTTTTGCGTCCTCCCAACTGTCAGGAGCTCTGACATTAAGTGCAATAGATTTTTGAAGAAATGGGCCTAGGTGGGCTTCCCTCCCCCCCCATTTTTAATTTTTTTTTTCTCCCCCTGCGTGATTAAAGAATTTGGCTTTTTACAATTTGGACAGCCAGAGCCTCCAAATTCATGTTGAGCAGCAGACGACCCTATTACACTCTCTGCCTTCTTAGAGGATTCTCTTCTGATTCGTCACATGGTACTGTCCTGTCTGCCACCACTGTGGTGGACTTAAAACGGGTAGAACAAGACAACAAATTGTATTGGATGTTTTATCAATTAAAGAGTCAGTAAACCCTGTTTTGAATTGTCCACCCTGCCAAAAACACTAAAGTTGGGTTTGAGTAAACATTCACTCTTTGTGTATCTATAAAAGCATTAATTCTTGAACTCGTCGGCGGATGCTGAACCACTGGGTCGACTTCTTGGAGTCGGAACTTTAACAATCAGATACTAGTTCTCTGTTTCGGCAATAACAGAATTCAGAGTTGTCAAAAGTGGAAAACAAGTATTCGAGGAAGGTGCTGTCGCTTAAATGTTTTCAGCTGAATAGAGAAATCAGGTGTCACGTCTTCTTTTCTGTGGGGCTGAAAGCTCGACCGGGTCCGTCCGTTTGGAAACCTCCGAGTTTAAAACGACTTGCTACACAGTTCCATGCAGATCCAGGTACTGTGTGTGTGACTGTGTGGATGTTAGAGGGTACATCTGGAGATCCATGAACGTTCTTGCTTTCCTAATCAGCTTTTTAAAGACCGCAAACAAACGTTTTTCCTCTTATCTGTAGACGAGAAGTGCTAATCCAGACCTCTGCGTTGTTTCGCGCTGTCGCTCGCTTGCTCTCGAGCCCACAGATCACCTGTACCTGCAGGCATTTTCTGATCAGATGTGCCCCTCCCCTCCCCCCCTGCCAGGCATCACTGCTAAACCAGCTGTCATTACCTGTGTCAAAACCAGAGTTCAGGGAATAACCGAAGGGAACAGAGCCATTTATAAACTGCTTGCAGACTGTTTCAAAACGGTGTGGTAGCTGAACAATGTAAATAAGCCCCCAGCAGATTCCCCTCACCTGTGCTTCATGCATGTGTGACTCAAACTGGGACTAACATGTTTTATAGATCACAAATGTCAGGTAAGTAAAAAGTTTGAGCTACTCTTGAGATATAATTTCCATACTAACGTGCTGTAATGTCAAGATTTCTCTTCAAATGCCTATTGGAACACTTAACTAGTGAGATGGGAATCCACTTCCCTCAAGTAGGGCCTGTCTACATGTGACTTCTTGTGGAACGTGTCTGGGTGTATAGATTTAAATATATATATATATATATTGTAAAATAAAATTGATGCAGGCAGAAACCTACACGAAATCACGGACACCAGGAGCATTGATTAATACACCATTAGAACTTTAGAATCGGTCCTCTCTGGTGTTTGGTTGAGATCCAGCTGACTGTTAACAATGTGTGTGGTATTCATACCTCAGTCAGCCATGTCAAAGCCCAAAGAACTTAATTTCATTTAACTCTTTCCACTGAAGTTGAGCTAATAAGATGGAACCTGAACGCCTCTGTGTTTGTATAACTGATGAGGGTCTTTGTTCTGATGAGAGAAATGACATATATGCTTTTTGTTTTCTGGGTGGGGAGGGTGTTCAGGGTTCTTGTTTGTACTTTTGGGTGATGATCTGTTTCTGTTCTAGCACATCTGTGCAGTAAGTGCTTGCAAACATGAACCCTTTGATTGTACAGTAATTTCCTTCCTGTCACTGCAGGTGGTACAGCCTATCAGGACACTTGGCCTCATGGTCTTCCCTGTCCTAGTCATGAGGGAACACAGTCCTGCAGCTTTTCTTTGGGTTTTATTTTGGGACTTGACAAGAGTTTATTTGTTTGAAAATAAAATATGTGACTCAGTTAAGATCTTGATGTGCTTGTTTGTCTGGTTTGAGCAGCTTGGGCTTGGGCTAAGAAATACCATAATCTGTTTTATAGGTTGTCAGCAGTTTATTTATTTAAAGAAAAATACTAATAATTGTGGATATACAGCTAACCATCTTGTCAAAACTAACAAGAACAATTGGAATTCACAAAGAACAGAGTAAACCTAACCATTGTGAACAGTTGTCTTCAACCAGCTGATTGAATCTGTTTAAGAGCCCCCTCAGAACAGACACGAGAATCCAGGTGTGAAATGATGACCTGTTCTAGTCGCTCACGAGGTTTCGTTTTGCTCTGTCCAATCTGTCCAGGATTTCACTGTAGAGACCGGACATCTGTGGACACAACAGCTGTGTTACTTACAGCTGCACAATCTCTATGAACCTGTTTTACATTTATTTTGTAAAAATCAGCTTTGCATTTGTATAAAAAAGGAACACAAACACGTTGCACTGGGATTTTTAAAAGGTGCAGCGTTCTAGCTGGCAATGCTAGCCTGGAATGATTAATGTCCCTAATTCTGCTCAGACACTCGCGTTTATTGGGTCAAAGACTTTTGTCTACAGACTGCCTAACAAGATGATTCAAGCTTATTTGTTCTCCTTTATTCCCCACTTCCCCTCTACCTGCTTCTCGTAACTCTCCTGTAGAGTTCCCAAGTGGCGGATGAAACTCATGGAAAGACTGCACCACTTCTCGGCTTCAGTGTACTGGGCCAAGCTGTACAGCAGTATCCCTGTGTTCCAGGCTTGAGTCAGCAGCCATAGGGTCTCCATCTCTGGGAAGTCATCTGGCTACAAAGAAGAGCAGGAAGATGTTCAAAAGACCATTTAACACAGGCCACCTGGCTGACTTACTTGACAAAATTGTCTTTAGTGGGATGAAGCAGCAAGAAACCAAGTAAATTTTTCATCAAATCCTGTGCTATTTGTGTTCACCTTTACTAATGCTGAAAAAGGGAGGGGAAAGAACATGAATCAAATCATTTTATTTATTTCATTCAGATTCCCCAACACTTTAATCTTGTCCCTTTACTTTGATCCAAAGAATTAAACAGCTTTCAAGTAAGAACGCCCTCTGAAAGGGGAAATATGCACGGACTGAAAAGCAGCGTGATGTCTCAATAATTCCATGTCTCTTTCAGAGCTGCAGCTCACCGGCAGTGTGATGATTTGTGCAGCACATTAACATTCAAACTAGCAGGAAGGGGCGGTGAATGGAAGCATCTGCTAATTGAACTGCAGCTGAAAGCCCATTGATAAAAGAAAAAAAAAATGCTTCTAGAACAGCGGGCAGCCATGGAGTGGAAGAGAGGGGGTTAATTATATAGAGAGGAGCAATTCTGTTGGAGGGAACAGGAGGTGGGAGCCGAGGGATGTCGACGTGTGATTGGTGCTGACTCACTGCAGCTGATATGATGGACAGGGCCTCCTCAAAGTAATCCCACACCTCTTCCAGCACATGGGCCTCCATCTCTGACACACCACTTGGAAGGGACAGCTTGATCAGAGTGTGAACACACTTGCTAAGGTGGAGATGCATAAAACAAGCCACACAGTCAGACACATCATCAACCCAGTAGCAGCTTAGTGTGAAAAAAAAAATAAATTTCATGCCTGCAGTGGGTTAAGTCTGCCTGTGGTTGTTTCTTGTGCAGAGACAGAGCAACTCTCAGGGCTTTCTTACACAGCAGAGGAAAGTAGGCAGGAGGTTCCATAGCTAAAGCTTCAATTAGATTTTTAAAAAATGAGAGTACACCGTAAATACTGGCAATATCTATAAGTACTATAAGTATGTGTTGCTGACAGAGACGACAACAACCTGCCATGGTCTCCAACACTTTGATTTCAACATTTTCAAGCTCCAGAACGGACTCAAGTATAGTCTCAACCTTTGGATCGTTCAGCTTAGCACGAGCTTCAAATTCATAAAGCAGCAGCAGCGAGTCTGTTGGGTCCTGTGGAAAGTTTCCTTTGAATACAAGAGAAGGTTATATATGTATATATTAAGGGACTAAAAGAAAAACATCACAGGTTAACTTTCTCTTAGCTTGAATACTATTGGTGTTTATTGTACCTGATGCTTTCAGGGTTTTCCAGACCTCCCAACAGGTCAGAATGTGCTCCAAAGCCTGAAGGAGCTCTTCAGCCTGTAAACCAAATCACACACAAAGATTCTGGGTTCACTGTCGCCATCTAGTGTTCAGTTCTTCTTCAAAGGCAGAGGGATTAAAACCAAACGCCTACGCCTGCACCAATAATCTGGTTAGTCACCTCTCTTCTCCACTGGTCTTGGTAAATTTCCATCCATTTTGATGGAGAGTGTGCTAAATGTAGAGGATGAAGAGTAGGTGGCACACCTGGGCGGAGTGTGGGGACTCCCTGAAGAGCTCCAAAGAGGCAGCAGCCGCCATCAGCAGGCATGTCCTCTGACCCATGAGCAGTGTGCGGTCATGGGGGCACAGCAGGGAAAACTACAAAGTCCAACAGAAAAAAAGAAGCTTCTTTTTTTATTTTGACTTTGTCAGAACAATTTAAGTGTAACAGGAAGGCAGTACTTTGAGATCTGAAAGTATGTTGTTTTGATTAAAAAAACGTACATTTGTTGACTCATAAAAATTAAGTCAAATTTATTTTATTTTTTTTATTCTGCTTTGCCTTCATGTACAGCAGATGAATAACTGAGTGCGCAGGCACACTTACCTGGTAGGACAGCACAAAGAAATCCCTCATTTTGTCGGGGCTGCTCTCACACTGCAGAGCCAAGTTCCAAGCTGCAACAGACACAAAAAAAAGCACCGTGACCGACACAAAATGTGGCTGCTGCAAGATTTTAGGTGATACCTACCATGTTAAATCAAAGTGGCAAGGAAAGAAAAAGTGCGTACCAATTTTTCTGAACAAGTTAGCCTCCTCCATGAACTCCTCAGCAGCTGTTTTAGGCTGGTTTGAAATAGTCTGCATAGCTGCGGCGAAGACAAAACTTCTCAGATGCACGACGGAAACTGTACGTTGGATATTTTGTACCAAAATGCACTTGCTGCATACACACTCACCCATTTTTAGATACGGCAGCAGAACATCCTGATTCACATCCCTGCATTGATTTGAGCGTTAAACCTAACCTTCATCAGTGAATAATGCTTCCTATCTTTGGGCCTTTCACCTCACCTCATCTCCTCAGCTGATTTGTCTGTAGTGGAGATTACCAGCCGAACCAAACACCTGTGAAAAATATGGAAGAGGAGCCTGGTGGTGACCTCCTTTTCTCTCACCTACTAACATTATTATACATAGACCTACTTTCTTTGAGGAAGGAGAAAATAGGTCAGTGGATCAAAGAGGTGAGTGAAAAACTAACAGAATCCTTACGGTTTATTTCTGGACACACAAAACATGACGTCTTTGTTTTCATAAAAATGTGAACTATATTGACACGTGAAAACTAAAATATTTGATGTGAAATTTTTTTGTAAGATTCTCATGTTGAACCAACATTATTATTTAAATAGTTTATTCAATTTTTATAAAATACAATTGTAGAGCTAAAATGTAATTAGCAAAAAAATACAACATATCCTTATGGGTGAACCTCTACTGGAAACTCCAACTGCTGTTTATTTTGTTTAATTTTATTTAATTATTCATTCATTCAAATTGTACATTTTTGTTCTTTATATTGAAAACTGAAGCCTGTTTTTCAGATACTTTTAGTTGTTCCAAGTTCTAAAACTGAAAGTTGAGGTGATTGTTGCAATGACTGCTCCTAATTTGTGGAAGAGTTTTTCTTGTAAATAAAGTTTCAGGTTCGCCCTTTCCAGAGGTCGCCGCGAGCAAACTCGTGCGAAAGATTTGCCAACTATTTTACACTGGATGCCCTTTCTGATGCAACCTGGGCTCGAACCTGCAGCCTCAGGATTACAAGACCACGATACTGACCACTGATCTACAGCACATTTCTTGTTGTCTTTTAAAATGCTCAACAAATCCATCTGAATACTGACCTCAGACCGATCAGAACCTGAGCTGGATTGTCGGAGCTTTTACACAAAACCTCCAAAGCTTTCATGGCGGTTTCCTCCTGTCCGTGCTGTCACAAGAAAACGTACACCATCATCAGAACTAAAACAAAATCAAAAAAACTATCACGCACTAAATCCCTGTTGTGGTTATTGTCCAACGTGTTTGATGTGAAGATCTGAAGCAGAACTAAAACATGTAAAGGTGACAGACCATAATGCTCTAATTCAGACCCCTACTTTAACATGCTTGAATCATAACATTTCTACGGTTCCCCACCCACTCCTGCTCAAAAGGCAACAACCGGATATGATCAAAGTGACAAGGACATGGTCCTTCCTAAACACATTATCATTTGTGTTAAACTGAATGACTGTCCAAGCTGCGAGTAGCACTGATGAGGTGCTATAAGCATTAGAATAAAACCATGAGACAGAGAAAATGTGATAAACATTTTTTTTCAGGCTTGGTTTTTATGACTGAAACAAGTGATGAGTGCTGTGATCAACTCTACCTCCAAAGCAATCTGAGCAGCCAGACTGAGGAGATAGGAGGCTGAGGTCTCAGAAACCAGCAGCCTGTCCTTGCTGGGTCCCAAACTCTTAGACAGAAGTCCCATCGCATTCACCGCCTCTGCAGCTGGTGCAAACAAGCAGTCCCATAAAAATGATTAAACTGCAAGAATGAAAAAGTAATTCTTTGCTGAGCATGCATCGCACGGCTAATGTTCAGTTAATACCTTTCTCTGAATTGCTCTCTAGAACAGCAATCTTGTAAACACTGAACTGAGTGAAGACGCTTTCAGGATCACATCTTTCTGCCTCTTTAATGGCTTCTTTAGCCTGAGAACACAGTTTTAAATGCAGGTGCGAACATTAGTCACATGCTGCTGCACTTTTTACATTTAACTACAGTGACTCGGACTGTTTTACCTTTTCCAGCTGCTGAAGCTGCAGAAAGCAAGATGCTCTGTTCCTCTGCAGTGTGGCCAAGTTAGGCTCCATTTGACCCGACTTGAAGAAACTCAAGGAGTAGTTATACCATTGCAGAGCATCAGAGTAGTTACCAGCCTAAGAAGAAGCAAAAATTAAACCACATTTTACAATATATATATATATAAACTTGTTTTGACGAGTTATTCGAACTACACAGTATTGGGAGCCATAAAACAACCAAAACTAACACCAGTTTGGTAAAAACAAACTACAAATGGAGACATTTCATCTTGTATATTAAACATTTTTAAGCAATTTCTTATAATATGCTGTAGTACTTTAATTAGAGCTTTTTGTTCACAGCTGCCTATATCAAATAAACCTAGTAACCCCAGATTTAAAAACATAGATAAGAGGATTTTATGTCTCTTGTTCACCAATAGAACAAGGCCAATCATGGAGCTGAAACAGGTTTAATATAAACAAATGAATAAACATTTTGCAAACCTCAAAATGTTTGGATGCTTGATCCCACAGCATGACATGTAAACTTGTGAGTGCCTGGGGCACCAGCTGTTTACCAGTATAGTGGCCTGTCGGAGTGAATACAAATGTTGTGTTATTACAATATACAACCTGCTTCAGAGTAAAATTAAAGAATAGGCAATGTTGTAGAATTGTCTGTAAAAGTATAGCACCAGTGATGATATCTTCTGTCTTCTGTTTGGCCAGCAGCTCCTTGCCTTTCTGCAGCAGTAGCTCAATGTGCAACACAAGAGCATTTCCCAGGTCAGGGGACGACTCAAAGTGCTGACACGCCCGTTTCAAATACTCAAATGCAAGCAGTTCTCTAAAATAATAAAGACAGGTCAAATGTAGAGCTAGATAGTAGAAAGTGTAAGGTCTGTCTGCAGATACAGCTGTGTGAGTATGTTGAGGATTTATTTAACAAAGGGTCAAAGGTTTTACAATTTTCACCTGTCTTCAGCCATGAGAAGTTTCACAATGCTCAGACAGACTTCAAGAGACACCTGGGATTCCAGCATCTCATTAAGCCCTGAAAACACATGTTTGTGAAAACTCACCTGAGTTGCCCACAGAGACAAGTGAAACACATCCCAAGTTCACAGAACAAGCAGAATCTTTTACTTTTGGATCATGTAACACTGAGGGAACACCTGACCAGAGTCAGTAAAAACCTCAGGAGAAGTTACATCACTGCAGAGACAAGCCGTAGTTTCAGAGGATCAAAGTAGCAACACACTATTATTCTTCAATTCATGTCTCCAAATTCCTTGCAAATGACACCCCACTGTGGCCAGAGTTAATCAAATTCTGCATTAATAATTCAATGTGGTCTGGTATTAACTGACCTGCTCTGATATGATTGTCTGGGGCCCCACATCTCAAAAGGATTCTAATCTTTAAATACAGTCCAGATGTACTTGCACACTCCTGCCAAAGTGCACAGAACCAATCAGGTATGAAGAGCATGATTATGTTTCCAAATGTAGATCTCAGTAACAAAATGAAAATCATTTTTCTTATCCCACCTTGTTGGCTAAGTTGACAGAATTCAGAGACTTTTCCTGAAATTTCTGGCAGTCCCACTCTAAATAAACTGTGGCAAGGAGCCGCAAAACCTTGGCCTGTCGAAAAAGACGCGGAACAATAAAATTATTTAAAACGTACAACAGCTGAACTGGCTTTCACTTAGTTCTGTTCTGTATATTCTTACCAGAATTTCTTTTCCAGGGCTGTATTTCACATTTATTTTTCCAATGTCATAGCTTTGACTAAAAAAGAGGAGATAGATTTCCAACTTCTTAGCTTTTAAAAACATTTTGTCTTTGTTAAAAAATAAATATAATATTTACCTTAACCAGAAAGCACTGTCCTCAAATTTCCTCAGGTTGTAAGATTCTATTCCAAAGTTGTAGCACATGAGGGAGAGGTACGCCGTCTGTATTCAGAGAGTATGTTCACAGTTAACATCCCCCTCATTTCCAACAACAATATGTGCTGTGAATGTGATAAATCAATATCGTGTGTTGTTACAGCGATAACAGAGGGATTATTTTACATCTTTTGGTAGCCGCTGCAGCATGTCTTTACAACGCTGCATGTAGGCCACAGCTTCTTGGTTTTTCCCCTGAGACAAGGCCTGTGAAGGAGATCAGACTTGAACTTCTGACTAAATGTCAGCAAACAATGTGACGTTCCCTATCAGCAACTGAAGATTTCCCCCTCTCATTGTTTCTCGGTTCACATTTTAGCTGTCTCACACTTCACACTGCAAGTCTGTCAGAACAGCACTTCCTAAGCTGCCAAATATCACAAGAACAAACATTCACATCGAAGGTGTCGAACATCACATCACATGCTCACCGACTCTGCCTGGCATGACAGAATTCGAAGTAGGTCCTTCTCCACATCCGCCTTGGATGAGGAGCTGTCAGCTGCTGCATTACCTCTGGACGTTAGCTGGCTGTAGAGGGTTTCCAGGCTCTAGGGATACAGCATGTAGAGTCATTTGTAAAAGCACCATATTTCTGTTTGCTCTAAACTTGCACTGATCTAAGCTTTCTCTCTCAGACTGTGTGCTCATTTTTTATTCACCTTGACAGCAAGCCTCAAGACATTATCTGCCATCTGGGGATTTTTGCAGTCCAGCCAGGTTCTCCCTGTTTTGCTGGCCATCTGTAAAGATTAGACACTGACAAATGGGCCTTGTCCTGAAATGCTGAGCACTCAGCGAGGAAGCCTGGAGTTCTGCTTACCTGGATCTGCTTGCGGATGGTGCCCTCTGTTGGATTCTCTGGCTCACAGCAGTACAGCAGGTTGCACGCAACATGACGGACTGCGTGGTAATAAAAAAAATGTTGAAGCATGATGAAATGAAACTAGAGCTAACCCTGCCCACACTGCCAACATTTCAAGCATTTTAACATAAATAATATTGAAGCAAATATGAACTATTATCAGAAGGATACCTTTGGCTTTATGGGTTTTACTTAAAGAAGCACCAAGATTTTTAGTGACTGCCCAGTTCCACAGCTGGATGGCACATTCCTCAAGCTGTAAAAATGAGAAAATAGATCAATCTTACAAATAATATCCATTATTACTACCATTAAAGAGTTATCAGCTGAAAGAAAAAAAACTTCACAACTCAGCTGCCATAAAAATGGCAGGTTTTATTAAATTACCCCAACATAAACATATATCAGGTTCTTTACTGTTTAAGAAACAATCAATTAGCTTTGATTGGACTTAATATTCTATAACTGTTGTACTTTCCTGACCAAGACTGTGCTGCGTAAATCATCTTCTACACGTTAATCTACCTGCAAATTTGGTATTTTGGTGAACTCTAAAGCAGAGACTTCAGAAAAAAGTTTCTCTATGACTTCGCCATAATCTGTCCACTGTTTCTGCAACAAGTCCTCCGTGAGACCTGTAAAAGAGTAAAAACAAATAAGATATGTCTACAAGACATCAAGAACAGACGTATTCCATCATGTCACAGAAAGAAATCTAACCTGCAGCTCAAAACAGAAAAGGAATAAAAGGATGAGGGTCAAATTATGTTGCCTGGACAAAAAATGACATGTTTTGGTGAACCACTCGTGATTGAAACAAGAATTTTCTATGGCATTGTTTCAATAAGCTTGTGCAAAGTTATAGCATTTAACATAAAGTCTTATTAGAGATGTCATAGAGATGCACTATTAACAAATGCAAAAATTAAAAGCAGAAAAGAGTTCGTGTCAAAACAATTTGTATCCATTTATAAGCTTAATTAAATTAATATTTTTGACTAGTTAAAACTAGAACGCTAGTATTCCTTGTCTGAGTTTTCAACTGTGTGTTGTGAATGACTCTCAGCTTCCACCGCATTAAATTGAATTTAATACCTGAAAACTGATTAAGAAAGTCATTTGTGAGTTGGCTAAGATTGATTGTGGTGGCCGTGTTGAAAAGGGGTTGGCTCCAAAGGTTAATGAAAACATGTAATGTTTAATGACAACTTTCTGAGTTTCACTAAACTCTGTTCAGCTGTTAAACAGATAAACAGGTTTTTTTTCAGCACTTATCAACCTGAACTAGCAAGCCATCATTAGCAAACAGGAAGCTTTTTGGTATCTATGGTAACCAACCCATTAAGTTAGCTTGGTTACAGCAATAAATGCGTCGATTTTTTTGGTGATTTTACACGTAAGAGTTAATCAGACTGAGGTAAATAGTTACTCACATTTCACAGCGGTTACTAATTTCTCCATATTTGACGTTTCTGATTAATGAAAATGTCGGGTTAGCTTCCCTTCACAAAACGAAGCTCATTTAGCTTAAACGTATGCCCGCGAAATGACGTTTCACGTCATCGTCTAATGTTACATTCAAAGGCACTGGGAATTCAGAACTTTTT
>JAVKLF010000161.1:14156493-14189259 GCA_034783495.1 Millerichthys robustus | reverse complement strand
TGTGTGTGTGTGTGTGTGTGTGTGTGTGTGTGTGTGTGTGTGTGTGTGTGTGTGTGTGTGTGTGTGTGTGTGCTTGAGTTTGTTGATTCTGTAAATCAAATAGATCTGAATTATTCCCACTGTTGTTTAGATTTGAACGCACCATCAGAGTCGGGCCCTGCTGCCGCTCATCAGACTATGAAACCTTCACTTCCTCACCGTCACACGGCGTCGGCAGCTTGTCTGTTCTTCGGGACAATGTCTCTCCAAGCTGGTGAGGAAGGAACTCCCCATCGAGACTGGAGGGCGCCGCTCGTGGGCCTTCCTATGGGGGTCCCTGGTCACCGGTGCTGGGTGTGTCCAACAGGTCCACGCACACACACCACAAGAACGGCCCAGTCACTGTCTTCTGATTGTCCTCACGATTGTTACGGTAAAGGTAGAGTATTAAACTTGAAGGCACGTCGAGAACTTCCTGTGTGGACTATTTCAGGCATTTAAGATGTAAACAAACGACGGAAAGGCATAGAAGGGGAACGGTGCATTTATGACTGTCATGTTGTGTTTGGTGCAACTTCACAGTGTTTTTCCAGTTCTGAACCGGTCTGATCTGGTTTGAGAATAATTTATCCAAGCAAAGATTCCATATTTATCTGGTTCAACATCAAGATTTTATTTTACCATGACAATTAATAAAACAGCTGTGATGATGTGACACAAACCAACTCACGATGGTAATTTTTCACAGCTACTGCTTGTTTAAGGCTTATTTTTTAGTCTGTCTGTCTGCCTCTCTTAAGTCAGGGAGTAAGAAATACAGGCTGTTGTTACCATGGAGATGATAACGGGGCCACAGGCAGCAGTTTAAACGTTTCACATACACACAAGCAGCAAAAGAGCACAGTTTGTTTCTTTTGTTGTTTGTTTTCCTCATTTAACAATTGCACTTATAATCCTCTTAACCCCCTCTCCGACCTTCCTCTGACCACTTCCACATCTTCTTCCCAAAGCAAACAGAGCTGCAAAAACACTCCATTAATCACACAAAAAAAGACCCGCTAATGAGTTCAGGGGAACATCTGAAGTTATGACCATAAGAACATCTGTGACACAGCTTGAAACCCCATCGTACTGAGTCTTTGATCAAACAGCACAATTATGCAAAGAAGTATAAAAAAGGAGAAAGAAAGAATAAAATTCCCTCCTTTGAATGCAGAAACGCCCACACAATGGAATTCCCAGACCCCCGCACATTAAGGATGAATGGTGGGTATGCCACAGTCACTCCTCACCTAAATGCAAAACAATGATTTGGATTTGTTCCCATTAAGACATCAAACTCTGTCCCATCTTTAATAAGCAAAGTAAAAATGTGGGGCATGGAGTTAAAAAAAAAAGTTTTCACGCCTCAGTCAGGAAAAGGAAAAATACAAGCAGCACGTCAGAAGCGTGGTCATTCTTATTATATTGATACAAGAAGATTAATGACCAAGGTGCTGCATTAGTGGAAAAAGCAAAGAGTTCTCCAGAATAACAATGTATAAGTTTGGTCACCAGCAGCATCAATAAAGTACATAAACTGATTTTTTAAAAAGTAGGGTCCGTGGAAAGCCCAAGAACAATCATTGTCTTACCTGTTTTACGGTATATATCTGTTTAAACAACTTCTGTTTGCAGATATAGTTTCATTCTAACCAAATTGAAAAGTTTGTTTGAAGTGACAGAAATCATCTTTGATCTGGCTGTGAGCTCATCAGTCCCATCCACTATAAACTCCATTTCTTTCACCTTAGACCAGTAAAGAAGCTGTTCACACTTTTTTTTTAATCATGAATGACCAGTAGGTTTCTGTTTCCTTTATAATCCTGTTGCTGTTTATTTATTTTTTGCTTTGTATTTCCTGACCTTGAATAAGGCTCTGCAGGTATTCATGTTTCCCACAAAGCAGACATGTGGGCCAGATCTGGCACTGCTGGCTGACTGCTGCCAATCAGATGTGGTCCAGGTCTGGCAATGACAGCACTGCTTTTAACATGGCATGCCTAACTGGCGCATTGTGCTTTGGGTTAATGTGGTGCTGGCCCATGCATGGGCCACCTCTGGCAAACCACATCTGGGCCACCTAAGAGCCATAATTCTCTGCTGTATTTGAGTGTTAGATTGTTTAGCGTGTTGTGTGGGCCAGAACTGCACCAGACAAATTTTACTTTGTGGGTCAGTTCTGATTTTATATTTGCTCTGATCCATTTTTTTTTCTTCTCATTACGTAGTCTTTCTACATCTGACTACAGTGTGAAACGTCTATGGCCCTGAAGCGACCCGCAAGTGCATCTGGTCTCTGCAGAAACCTGCAAATCACTCATTCATTCAAACAGGCAGGTCAAAGCAGGATAAACACAGATCAATACTTTAAACATGGGAGCAAAAGTTCACATTTTTGGTGGAAAAGCATTAAAAAAAAGAACAAAAACAAAATCCCTTCTTGTCACGTTGACGCACCAGTAAGCCCGACAGTGAAGCCGTTTGGGTCTCCTTTCATGGCAGATTTATGACAACTTCAGCCACATAATTGAAGTGAAATTAGACATAACATGGATGAAAGGGGCACAAAGCAACCAGCCACTGCTGCACATTTACAAATCGCTGGAGGCAGCAAACATGAAGGTTTTGGTGTTCGAGGGGCCACCGAGCAGCTGGGCAGCCAACAGAAGCAGCAGAGGGACCGGGTGGTGGGAAGACAGACATGCAACAAAACAAGCCCATCGTGTTCATATTTACTATGGCTCCATGGTCGCCGTGGGTTTTTTTTTGTTTTGTTTTGTTTTTCCCCATGCCCTGCTGATACACTCTTCTTACCTCCTGCTGAGGAGGTAAACAATGGAGCAAGGCTCCAAATTGGAAACTAGTTGAGGTTTGGTTTCAGATACTTGTGGGCTCTCGCTGAAGCAGAAAGAAGTAGGATATGATCCCAAAATGTCCTATCTGATTTAAACCATTTTCTAATTACAACCAGGAAGCAGAGAGGCAGAAAAAGAGGGAAAGCTTCACGAATGAAGCCGTTTTTATGTTTTCATTTTTGATTACAAAACTGACAAAGCTTTCTTTAAAAAAAATGTGATGAAATATAACAAGAGTTTTAATAAAAAACGTTAAATAAGCCCACTTATTTACCCATCTTAATAATATAAATAACACTTTCAGAACAACGATCCACTTTCTGCAACTCTGCAGATCCTTATAAAATGAATTCCTAACAGTTGGTGACTAAACGCTTCTAATGGGAAAACTCTGCAGATAATTTGTTTTCCGTGGTTTAAGGATCTGCCAAAAAACACAAAAGACACTGACTGTACAAAAAATAAAAATTCTTCCCCACACCTACGCATTTTTTACTTAACCAACAGTTTATTTGATGTTAAAAACATTGAATTTTATTTGAACAAAATATTGAGTCCCTTTGTGGGTCAAATGTTCATATTTAACTTTATGAGCAGAGTGAACCGTGATATGAAGCAAGTTATGTATTTAAATAAGAAGTTGAATGAAGAGCAGCTTGTAATTAATTCTGCTAATATCTATTTGTCATATGATGTCCTGCTTCCTACATGTTTGACAATACAGATGTTAATCTTATCACTGACTGCTTGAAATAGCAGCAGATCCATTGTTTTCTCCAGGGAAATGCTGAAAAAATGCTGAGAACTTCAGTAAAACCTGTGAAGCTGCTTCGCCTCTGACTGGATTAGAACCGCAACTCTCTGCTGAGCTCAGGGTGCAAAAATGCTCTTTGTGTCCTAAAGTTTTGTTTTTTTCCCCCAAAAGTCCTGGAGGTAGTGCTCTGTTTGTTGACACTCGACACTCTGAGAGACTTTATGATCAGGTGGAGAAATCCCTGCACGGAGATTGGTAAAGGAATAAAAGAAGAATATAAATTTCAGAGGCAAACAAGAGAAATGTCTGTCTGACACATTGTTTGATGTAAAGTGGATGCTCTCATCGACCTAATGACTCCTGGAAATTAGTCACACAGAGAAGACAACAGGTTGTTGTCGTTGTGGCACAAATTGCCCAGCTTGACCCTTCAAAACATCCTCTAAAGCAGTGGTGCCCAACCTATTTTCTTCAAAAAATATAATACATTTTTAAAAAGTGAAGAGTTCAAAACGTTTAACTCCAAACTTTTATTTAGAAAAACAAGAAGAACTGGTATGCAAAGTTTTATTTATTCAAGTGGACTTGTTTTGGGGATTTTTATATTAAAAAAATAATAAATGAATATATAGAGACTATCTTCAGCTCTGAGTCTTCCAGTTCTGTCTCCTGTTTGTCACTGTCTCCGAACACAACACTCGCCTTCTTCCTGTCACATAAACACACAACGACTCTTCACACCATATTTCTTCTCTCTTTCTTTCCTCCTCCTCTGAGCTGATCCTTGATCCAAGGGAAGGTTTCCAGTAAATGTCTTTTCTTGGGTAAAGGCTGACCTCTTGTGGTACAACCTCGAAGGAACGCTCCTTTACTTGAAGCAGTTTTGCAAACTTTCACAAGGTGGCATCAGTGGATCCAACATCCAGCCGAAGCTGCAGGTGAGAGCCAAGAAAGCTCTGATGGGACTCAAAGCATGAATGAAAACCCAAATAAACATAAGTATATTTTGAATGAATGAATTAAGAGAAAGCGCGTTTATCCGATCAAATCTAAGCAATGTGGAAAAAACGTGTTGATGACTTTAACGTTATCTGCATTAAAAGCTGCATTAAGTCTTCTGTTGGAGATATTCGCTGCGTCTCCAATCAGCTCAATCTGAGTTTAACTGTCTCGTAAATATTTTTAAATTTATTTATTCATTTAAAAAAAAAACAACAAATTCAATAAACAAAAAAATGAAAATATACAATCATAAATTAAATGAAAGGTGACAGAAGAAGATAAAAATCTTATAAATTCTGCCCCTTTTTCAATTCAAAATTAAAATTAAAAAAATTTGCAATTAACAAACAAATATTTTGTTGTCAATAAACCAGAAACTAGTTCTCGCCTCATTGATAACTGTACTGAACTTTCTGTCAAATATCATCGTAAACATGGAAGCTGCACACTAGGCCTCGGTGTAGCCCCAGATTGACAAATTTATTGTCGTTTCGGAGGAGAAGTGTCGCAGGCCGCTGTTTGTGTCGTGGGGGGCTGCAGAGGGGGCTTCATTGTAACCGGAATTAGCTGTGAAGTGCGACCTTGAGGTGTGAACGGAATCCAAAAGGAGGAGGAGGAGGGGGAAAAAAGTCTCTCATACTTTGCACCTCGTTTACAAGTGAATATCTCAACAAATAATTCGAGGTTTACGTGTGAAGCCTTGTCACAAACCGCTGGGTTCCCACACTAAAAGCGCGTCACATTCAGAGGAACTTTAAACTTTTCTGACTTTTTTTTTCTCCTCTCTCCCGAATTTAAATTTGAGGGACGAGATTACAGATGCAAAACAAAATCACACATCATTTGAAGTTGTAAGAAAAAGCTGTAACATTAGACAGTGATTTATTATTATTGTTTTTGTTGTTAATAAACAAGTTCTTGATGGTAAAATTGAATTCGTGCGTAAAGACGCAGGCCTCCTGCGAGCGCCTGGGGACGTGCAGCCTGAGTTTATTGCTGCTTTGTGGAGCTGATAGGTCGTGGTGATAATTTATTCATGGCGAGGAGAGCTCGTGCTCAGGATAGGCCCACTGTCAGATGATGACGCGCTGCGGGACAGGCGCAAGGGACAGCTGGGCCCGCAGGACTGGTCACTCTCTTTTGGGCGCAAATCGGCGAGAGCTGAGGATTCTGCTGACGTCAGGCAGGCCTTAGTAAACCTTTAGCTTCTTGTCAACTAAGACACAACATGTGAGGCTGGAGACAGACTGGAACTATTTCACTTTGGGGACTCGTTTGGACCATAAACTGCACAGGGATTGTTTTGGACAGTTTCAGGGTCATAATGTCGCCTTAATGTTGGCTGCATTTACCCTCTGCTGTTGAACGAACATTTAAACAAAATTTTTTCCCCCAAAACATGTACGTTGGATATCTACTGGATAAAGAAAGCGGAATGTATCACCAAGGACCAGTGAGAAGATCGAGCATCAATCTGCCTCCACAGAACTTCGTTTCCACGCCACAGTACCCCGACTTTACCGGATACCACCATGTGCCAAACATGGAAACGCATGCACAGTCCGGGGCCAGTTGGGGCCCTTCGTACGGCGGTCCAAGAGAGGACTGGGGCGCGTATAGCCTGGGACCTCCTAACGCTATTCCACCCCCCATGAACAACTCGTCTCCCGGACCGGTTCCGTACTGTTCCCCAGAGTACAGCCACATGCACCCGCCCGGATCCGCGGTGCTGCAGCCGCCGCCGGATAACGTTTCCGTTGCACAACTTTCCCCTGACAGGGAGAGGCGCAGCTCCTATCAGTGGATGAGTAAGACCGCGCAGTCCTCCTCCACAGGTGAGAGCTTCTTCTGGGGAAATTTGGGTTCGTGTAAAGGCGAAGGATGCGTTTGGAGTCGAGGAGTGCGGATTTCACGCAGGGTTCACTTAAAGAAATTCAATTAATAATTTGATTTAGATGAATAAAGAAGAAGAATTTGATAGTTTAAAAATAGAGTAGCCATGTGACGGTGAGACTTCGGATAAATCCAAATTTAACAATTTGAAATTAAAATTGGGGCCATAAAAAGAAAAAAAAAATCTAATACATGAAATAAAAATAAATCACAATTAATTATCATTGAGCTGTTGCTGTATTTTATATAATGCCTGACAGCGGAGCTGAAGCTCTCCCGATTATACAAAGGTGAGAGGAATCGGCGCCATGCCTTGTGATGTTAATGTCATTATTCCTGGAGATGTGAGCTTCTTCTGTTACTCTGTTGCTTTCCGTCATATCCAGGCCTCTGCTTTCAACACCTCCTCACTTTGATATGCGCCATCCTCCCTTCCTCTCCCAGAATATGACCGGAAAGAGGGACTTCTTCACAGCTAATACCTCAAACTTTAACAAACCACTTGGTTAATCCCTTAACTGTTCTAACCTTAAATATAATAAGTTATTAATAGATGTTTACAAACCTGCTCATATTTATAGTCTTGCCTTCAGGTGTTTCAGAATAAACAAGTTGAATTATTTAAGCAAATCCACATTTCCAAAATATCCCGTATGCGGTCTGAGCGCATTTTACGCAGATTCAACTAAATTTCTGGTTTCACCACCACCACCACCCTGAACCGGCTTTTGTTATGTGTTGGTCGGAGGAGGATGTTTGAAATTCACTTCCATCCACAGCAGATCAAAAAGCTTCATTTGCGTATCTGTGGCTGGAATCTGGTGGAGATGTGGATTTTATGAAGACAGGCTGCGGGGCTGGCATGCAGCCTGCTTCGTGGGAAGCTCAGCCGCCTGGATTCACACAGATCATAAACAAGTGTGTGTGTGTGTGTGTGTTTCTGACAGGTAAAACAAGAACGAAGGAGAAATACAGGGTAGTGTACACGGACCACCAGAGGCTGGAGCTGGAGAAGGAGTTTCACTTCAACAGATACATCACCATCAGGAGGAAGTCTGAGCTGGCTGTCAACCTGGGCCTGTCTGAGAGACAGGTGAGACGTTTCCTTTCACATCCAGGACAAATAATATAGCTTGTATTCAGAACAGTTTATCTTAGAGAATTTTTCTCTTTAGTTGTTTTTCAGGAGAAGTTAGGGGCATAAATACTTTACAATTACAATATAAGGGTTATTTTAGTAGCAAAAACAAGCTAAAACAATTGTTAGAATGTAAACTAATGCTGTAAAAATAAAGCCTCCAACTTGTTTTGGTACTGTATGTAAAATACAAAAGGACAAACAAAGGACAAACAAATAAATAAAAAAGATGCATCTAATCTGTTTTTATTTCATCCATTTTATTTTAGGTTTTTATTTTTTTACCTTTGGTTGCACAATTTTTCCCTTTAAAAATTTAAATTTATTTATTGTCAGTGGAAATAATAGATTTTTATCCTATTTATTTTCCTGTTTAATCATTGTTTATTGAATTTCCTTTTTATTGTTGGTTTTTTTTTTCAGTTTTTAAACTTTGTTTTATTCAGTACTTTTTAACCCTTTAAAAAGAATTTCATTATTTGTAAATTGCTTTTGTGTAGCTAGTATATTAATAAATTAGTTAATTTAGTTAGTTGTTTTTTTTTTCCTTCTGTTTTTTGTTTAATTTCATTGTATTTTTATTTATTAAATTTTTAGAGCAGGAGCTTTGTACAAAATTATGTTATTTTACATGAATGAGTAGAAGTAATTATTTTTTTAAGATTTGTTGTTGCTTATGCAAATTGATCAAATTCAATTTTGTTTTTTAAGGTAGTTTGTTTTATTCTTTTCAGTCAATGACTGCGGGAAAAGAATTAAGATTATTTCCTCTATTTATTCTCTCATGTCCCAGTTTTTATTTTTAAATAGCAAACATTTAGACTTTGTGAATCACCTTTTAATTTCCTTTTATTTATTTCTTTTCAGGTGAAAATTTGGTTTCAGAACCGCAGAGCCAAGGAGAGGAAGTTGATTAAGAAGAAGATGGGTCAGTCCGACGGCAGCAGTGGTTCTGTCCACAGTGACCCAGGTTCAGTGAGCCCTCTGCCGGTACCGGGATCTCTGAGCCCCACAGAGATCCACGGCTCCCTGTACCCCCCTCAGCGAATGAACACCCTGCCGTCCATCAGGAACATTCAGCAAGTGACTGTTACTCAGTGAAAACAGTTCATGTGGACATCCTCTCCAAACTGAGCACTCCCAACACGCTGACAGAACACTTGACAGGCAGCAAAATTTAAAATAATAATAATAATAATAATGAAAGAAAAAGGATTCGAACTCACAAGGCTGCAGATTTGATTTATAGCAAACGCTGGAGGCTCTTCGAATAGTGCTTTTTATAGAATAGTTCTAATGAAGGGGGGTGGGGGGGAAATGTTGAAAGCTTTAAATTGTTTGTGAGTTTATAAGATATAAATATTTGGTTTTGTATGTGATAAAGTGTATGTGTTTGTGAATAAAATTAGTGGGGGAAACGAGGTTTGAAACTGGATAAAGTGCAGCTGAACCGAAGTTTACTTGACAAATCATTGACATGTTTTCAGCACAATTCTGTGCACAAAGAGCAGCTGGTGCCGATACGGGTAAAATAATGGCTTCTTTATAAATGTAAATAAAGTGCGTTTTGTAGTTTACTTGTCATAATTGTTGCTTTTTTTATTTTGAGGCAGTGAAAAGGGTTTTATCCAGAATGAATAAACAGATAATGGCCTGAAGCTGTTTTATATTTTATATAATAGTTTTAATAAGTAATATTGTTTGGTCCAAGTTATTTGCATTGATTTTGATCTTAAAGTGTTTGGTTATCATCCCAGAGCAGCTTTAACAGATTCATGTCTGGCTGGGGTTAGACACCTTCAGCTCCAACACTAACGCTGTATGGCAAGTGGATTTGTTATATAATAGAAGGCTAAGCCTCATCTACGCAGTATGTCATTTTGTCCACAAACTTCAATTACTTTAAACGTCATTCTTCTCGTTGTGAAAAAGACTTTGCTTTTTTTTCATTTGTACGTTTTGGGCTTTCAGCTCCTGATCACCAGTAATAAAAGGCCTGGTTAGTGTTCCTCAAAGGAATGCATATAACTAACCACCTCTCGTGCAGAGTTTGGCACAATGATCATCTTATGTTGAAACACGACGGTTGTAGCTGTTTTGGCCAAACCTTTCAGAAATAATGCACAAACTCAACAAGATTTTACATCCAAAGTATGTGTTGTAGCTAAATGACAGTAGCACAACGAATTTTAGCTCAAGATGTAAAATTGACTGAATTATAGCTATTGTGTGCTTTGGCTGTGGCAGTCATCTCAAATTGGGTGCACTTCAAAAATTGTAAAATTGTAGACGTGCATTTAAATAAAACCTACCAGTATTAAATCCAATGACTTAACTTTAAGCTAGGGTCTTACACTTTTCGTTACTGCTTGGTGTTAAAGTCATTTTTGTGTGTTTTCTATCAGTTGGCTGTAATGACCATCTTGAATCTGTTTGACTCTAAAAGGTTATCACTTGTACATTAAATAAAACCCATCCAGTCGCTCATGAGATATTTTTGCAAACAGACAGGCACATACATATTAAATAGATTATTGTCTGCCTTTGCTTTTTGGCGGTGGGTGATGATGTATTTCTTCTTGTTCACTGTGACATACATATTTGTAAAAATGAAAACTTGACACATTAAAAACAACGTATCTATTAGCTAAAAATATTTATTTTAAATATTTCCACAACAGATATTCTGTCATAAAAATAAAGTTTAACAAACTTTCAGAAACAAATCATTGGATGTATATCTAAACTGACTTTTTGAGTAAAATCAAGAGGGCTGCCACATCTGACATTAGCTAACACAAAACTAGCTATAACGCTTGTCATTTTGTATAACACGCTTTTCTCTAGGTTTGACCAAAATTCATACAAGAAAGGGAGATCTGCATTCCGTCAAGGGAAAGTTAGACCATTAATTAACATTAAACAATACTGGAACGTAGTTTAAATGTATGGAACAACGGACTGCCATACAGACGCGTCTCATCCTCGTGCGTCAGCGCGCAGCCGCGCAGGATACGTCATGAGCGTCTTACTCCCCAACATGTCGGACTTTGATACCATTTATGAGTTAGAAGACGAAGAGGATGAGCGCGTAGTGAGCGAGGAGAACTTGCCCAGATACTACCCGGAGCCCGTGGTTATGCGAGGGGCCGGGCACATCACCGTGTAAGCAGAACCGTGTTTGTAGTTTCTGTTTGTCCCGAGGGGATCGCTTTGTTATTCTTAGCCCTGGTTAGCTAATGCTAACCTGTGAGCTAACATTAAAAAAATAACGAAAATAGGCAAGACATCCGTGATGTCAGGGCTGTTATTTATTTTTTCCCGAACAACTTCGGACAACAGTAACCGTTACTCGTCCCCATGGCAACCGTAAACGTTTCTGCCAGCAGCAGTCAATATTCACGTTAGTTGTGTTTACATGTGTCTAACCGTTAGCCAGAGGTCTTATCACCGTCCTTCCACATAATGTTTATCAGTCAGCTTATCAGTGCCACTGCCTTGATCTCGGTGTTATACTTTCATTGTTGCATTTAACAAGTTGCATCACCTGAAGGTCAGATGGAGACTGTTGTTGCCTTCCTCAGGGTGATTGTTATTTCAAGGACATGAAGCTTAAAATACGTCAGTTCCCCACCTTCATCTTTAGATGCTGAGTCCCTTTTCTTTCACTTGACAGGGGGATGATGGAGGACAGAAAATGTAGAGCACATCCTAAGTATTGTGACTAATGACAGATGTGTTTATACAAAATTAACAAAAGACAAACACCTAACGTACTGCCATTTCTTACACAAGCCATTTTCCTATAAAGATGGGAATATGAACAGACTTGTTTTTACAGAAAAGAAGGAAAGAAGCGGTAAAACCTAACATTAAGTCAAGTATCTAACTTTAATATATCATTGTCAAAGCAGTGTAACAGTGTTTTTATTTACCTGTGTGCATATATTTATTTATATATGCATCACTTCAATTGAAAAGCCTAGCATTTGTTGATGGCACATCCGCTGCCTTTTATGCCAGTGTTTTACGTTGAATTGGGTTGACTCAATTTTTTTGTCTTAGATGTATTGCTTTCTGCAAATTGAATTAAAATTTGTTTAATGGTTCATGAGCTATTTTGTTAACAGACAAATAGTCACAAAACCAGGCATTTCTTGCTCCTTGGCAGCAGGCATTAATAAGTGCACAACAGTACTAATGGCTTAAACAAAGGCAAAGATGCTAAGAAATGGTGGCAAATCCCTGTTAATGTAAGTTTTAAAAATTCTTCTCACATTTGTAAAAAGAAATCAAACAAAGATATAAACACAAAGCATTGATTGAGTGTGTTAGTTTGTTGGTGTTTTGTAGCCATCCATTATGTTTACACACTTCTTCTTTTCCAAGTCGTGGGGGTCACTGCTGGGTGTTTTGTATATTAACCAAAAATATATTAGCAGCACATCAATTTAAAAGATTCTCAAATTTACGTTTGCTAATGTTTGACTTTTAAAATACCTTTGGATGACTTTTTCTGGGGTGTTCAAATGACATGACAGAATTTCAGTCTGTCTTTACTAAATAATTACAATATAAAGATACTAATTGTCAGTTTTTTATCACAGGGATAATTCACCCAGTTTAGAAATAGAGTTTGGAGTTGTGTCTGATTTTATTTTATTGTATTTTTTTCAAACTATCAGTTAAGCTAAATCTACATCCAGCAGTTCTGCTTCAGACGTACATATGTTCTCATTGTGTTGTTACACCAGAGCTTGAAAAAAAAAAACTTTTCATATTAAATGTTTGTCTTTTTTTTCCCCTCTAAGGTTTGGACTGAGCAACAAATTTGACACAGAATTTCCCTCCATTCTCACGGGAAAGGTACACTTGTTTTTTTTTTTGTATTTTTCTTTCATTTCAGTCTTACCGGTTACTTTCTGTTCAAACTCACTAAGCAATCAAAGCTGCTGTGATTCTTTTCTTCTGTTGGACCTTTAACGGCCCAAACTTCCCCAAACCATCCCATTCAGACTTCCCCGAGTGGTTTTGATCTGATGGAGATGCATTATAAGCAGCGTGCCACACATCGCAGAGAAAAGAGCCTGAATGTGCTGCCGTCGTGCTCTGTAAATGAGTAAGCTCTGTATAGGGGGGCTCGGTTGGCCCCAGTGTTTCGGAGGGTCCAGTGCCAGGTGATAAAAGAATGAAAATGAGGACTCTGCCGCAGACAAGAAAGGGAAGCTTCCTGGGTCGGACGCAAAAACACAAAAAGGCTGCGGGGGTGAGAGCGGGCCGAGGGAAGTGTGGGGCAATAAAAAGTACCTTTAGCATTGTGACCCAGGGTGACATGTGATGGATGAGGTCACAATTATGATGATTGAAGGGTGCAGATCAGACCCTGCTGGGCTTTATTCTGAGCTCTTTGGCTGTTTGCAAAGAGACCTTTGCATCCTGTCATAAAAGATTACGACCCCCGTTTTATGACGTACAGACTCGGCGAGGAATGAGCATCCATTCAAGTTGTTTGGCCAGCGCTGCCACAGGCACTGAGCTTATCTCTACTTTGACTCCCTCCTCGCCTTGAACAGTCTGGAGCGCGGGTGGCAAGTCAGGGGCGTAGAATTAGAAGATCTCATCTCTGGACAACAAATATCTGCCTTTTGGTTTTCCGCAACTCTTTGATCCCTCTGCTCGTGTTTCCTTTGAACAGTTGACACCGAGAACCGCTTGCATTGCCTCATCTGAAAGCTTTCTCCCCTCGTTTCGTTTTAGGTAGCGCCGGAGGAATTCAAAACCAGCATCAGCAGGGTGAACTCTTGTCTGAAGAAGAACCTGCCCGTGAACGTGAAGTGGCTTCTCTGCGGCTGCCTGTGTTGCTGCTGTACAGTCGGCTGCAGTCTATGGCCTGTAATCTGCCTCAACAAGAGAGTGAGTCTCAGGCCCTCTCTCTAACTCTCCCTGACATCAGCGGTGATTATTATGGGCTGTTATAAGCAGGTCCGTTTGCGGCTCTGAAATGACGCATTGCACTCCTTCCCAGCAGAAGGGTGTGTCATTTAAAAGGTTACCGCTCACCATTACTGACAACAAAGTGGAAATTATTGGCTGGTAAATTGAGAGTTCAGTCCATAAATCCTAAGACTGCCACTGTTTACTTTTACCTGTTTGTATGGATGAGTTCTGAGCGTTTTGCTTTTATATTAAATAAATAAATTTTTTCCCCCTTTCTTATAAAAGACACGACGGTCGATTCAGAAGTTGTTAGAGTGGGAGAATAACAGATTATACCACAAGGTAAGAAAGACGTCAGATTGTAAATACATTTTTTGTATAAAAGTGTTTGATTCGTCTGTGTTGGCGTGAGGTGTAAGCTGATGTTTAGTGATCGTTAGTCTGTTCTAGAAACTCCAACCTGCCACATAAGATCCTCAGAGCTTCTTTGACACAGATCCAGAGGTCAGCAGTAAAAAGGCCGTGTTAATTTTGTTTTGTCTCGCAGCAACAAATTACAGCTAGTAGCCGTGTGAGGGCATAAAGGAAACTCTTCGGGGTGTCTGGCCACAGTTTGACCTCTGGGAGACCAGACGGTCCTGCTGTCAGAGTCCCCCCGGCGCTAAACGGGAGATCTCAGACAGATTTTCTTTTCTTTGTGTGTGGGTGGGTGGGTCTTTGTTTCTGTTCAAGAGTGAAGCGAGACGTCCATTGTTTGTCTCCTGTTGTCTTTCCAGCTCGGGCTGCACTGGAAGCTCAGCAAAAGAAAATGCGAAAGCAGCAACATGATGGAATATGTGAGTACACTGCCACATAAAAGCATCTGAAGCACTTCCCTCTGCTTATCACACTTATTTTAGTTTAGAAAATTGGAAGAAAAAAATACCTGATGTGGGATCCTATGAAGCAAGAAAGCCTTTTGATTGATTGCATAAAAATATAAAGAAAAAAAGTTAAGATGGTGCCACAGCTGACTTACCTTATGAAACACAAACACAGCCAGTTGGACAGATGTGATATTTTGTGGTATACATAATCCATAATTTAGCAATATTTTACGTGCAATTACACATAAATAAGTTTCTTTAAACATTTTAATACCCTTCATGGGAACATTATTTTGAACATGTTAAATGAGAATTATCGGCAGATAAATGGCTTTTCGTGTGCTCTGTTAGGTCTCAGGATAGAGTAACAGTTTTTCACCGTTTTATTGTTTGAACACGACGTGTTAATGTTGTTCAGATGTCCTGAAAATCAATATCTTTTCTCTTCTGTGTTGGCAGGTGATTCTTATAGAATTCTTACCTAAATATCCTATATTCAGACCAGACTGAGGACTGTTACCGGGCTCTTGAATCCTCTCCTTAGTGCCTTGTACATACAGTATGTTGGATTAAGGGTCCGCACCGACGTCTCTCATGATCCCACCCACCACCTCCCCCACCGTACTCCTCCCCATTCAGTAAAGTTTGCAACACCGTCACTTTGCTTTATAGCAGATTTTGCACATTTGTCATAGACATGCCCCCTTTTCTTCCGCCCTCTTTGTTGCACTCTGTGTTTTTGTTTAACATGTTAAAACAAACGAAACTCTACAAAAAAAAAAAAGTGCATTTAACCCCAAAGAACCGTCAACCTGTATCCCGTCTGTTACAATCCCTTGCAACGAATGTGATACCTCCACCCTCTGCAACTCCCCCTTGCCTTATGTTTTGTTCAAAACATATTTATCCACATACATGTCTATGTGTAACTGGAGCGCTAACGAGTGATCTAACAGGTGTGTAGATTTAAATCTTTGAATCCAGTTCTTTGCAGGTAAACGGGATGGTTAAAGTTGCCTAATGCACAGCGTACATCACCTTTCTACGTTTAACCCTTTGTACAACTAGCTAATACAAGAACTTGACCTGTAAATAACATGTTAGAATAAGCTGTACATTGGTGTATTTTTGTTTACATAAACTAGTCAAGGTTTTTTTTTGCCAATATAATGCTGTACCATAGTTTTGATTAATGAAAGATGTCTATATGTACCTTCCTAGTTTATATGGACCTGTTTACCTTGTAAGCCATATAGTGACATTGTATCTGTTGCCAGATTTTGTAATTATGATTTATAATTTTGCACTTGAGCCCAGAGGAGAATCCAGATTTCAGATCGCAGTGCATCCTGAATATTTGAACAGTGACAAAGTTTGAGGTGACACTCAATTAGTCATCATTTAACATAAATGTTTGGAAATCTTCTTTTAATATCCCAGGTTTTTATTAGTTTTGTAGTTTTATACTCCTCCCTTTCTGAAGCACTTCTTTTTACATTAATGTTAAAGAGATGACTCCCTCATTCCTCTCATCATCTCAAGTGATTCTTTTTCTGTGGTCTAGTTTAGACATTTCGTTGTAATAGAGTGCCTCTGGATAGTACAGAATCTCAGAGAAAAACAGGTTGAAATCCATCGTTCACTGCAAAGAAGACTTTAAACCCTCCCAGTATTGTTACAGTTACATGTAAATTGTTGACAATTTCTCCAGAGAAAAGAAATAAATGGTTGATTTCAAATTTTCTTTGATTCTGTTTTGCTTCATGTTTTATGTTTTTATCTCTATAAATACTAATTGCTGCCGTTGACGCCTCCGCCCGCCCCGAAAGCAGAGCTATGGGCAGTTTGTCATCTTTAACAAGGTGCTGAGTCATTAACTTTAACAAGACGGCCTGCAATTACTCAACACTTTTATTAAACTCAGGGATGCCGTTACCACAACCTGTGGTTACACTTTCTAATGCCATAGATCAGTGGTCAAAAAAAGTGAAAATGCCCGTTTCTACTGTACTCTTAACACCCACTCCCCCCTCTGAACTGAAGGGGTGGGCTTCGCTTCAGGGTGGTTGGTTTTTATGGTCTTTTGTTTTCAGACTTTCCACTTGTCCACTCAAAATCTTTGTTGTTTTACGATTGCATAAGTTTAAATTTAACAGCAGTTTTAGTCATTTTAACTTAAATAATTGTAATTTTCTATCTGACAAGATTTGATTTTTACAGTTTCAATTCTACATAAAATGGCAAAAGTACACATTTTTTTATTCAAGCTTTTGGGAGAAATAAAACTCATGGAAATGTAATTTGGAGTTTAAATACTGCATAAACAACCTACACATCAAGTTGTTTCTCCTTCAGGTGAAGTGGTTTTTATGCGGGTTGCTAAATGTGCAAAGCAATACAATTTACATGCATAAACCTTTTTTTATGCAATTGGTAACCAAAAATACATTTTTCATTTGGAAGCTTTAACCAAATCAGATCTTAATAAAAGTCATGTTGCTACAAAGTCTGAAAAAGAAGTAAATATGCAGAACTATGCAAGTTTATGCAATGTCATTTTAAGTAAAAACCATAAGAAGCAAGAATACAGCAGCAGTCGGGTTAAAAACAACCACTTTAACCACTATACATAATTGTTACTAAAAATGACTTGGATCATTTTATTTATATGTACATTTAACACTTGTTGACCAAAAATACTGCCAAGTATATTTTATAAGGATTTAAGAGGGTAAAATATGAGCTGGAGTCATATTTTTAGTCCATCTGTCCCCCAGAGGTCAGGCTGAAGACGAAAACTATCGTCTCAGTTTATTGGACTTATGGAAAATTTTGAGTATTTGCACTTCTTGTAAATATTCTAACAGTCAAATCATAAACTCCACTTTACCTGCTCACCATGCAGGCTGAGGAAAAGGAACAATTGTAAAGGAAGCATTTAATTCATTTATTTCATATATTTTTTTTTATTCATACTTGGGTTGGTTTCAAACCTGCTCATTCTTCATCCACAAAACGCAGAGAGATGCAAAATAATAAAAAATAAAAGAGTGTGATTTGATATGATTTTATTGAACAGCAGGTGGAAACATTTACACATTAGTTGATGTTTAAAATGTTTTTGTGTTGTTTAATAGGTCCTGTATTAAAATACAAGTAAGGCCACTGGCAATAAACATCACATAAAACACATTCTGGTAGAGATGAGTTTAAGGCAATAAGACGCTTCGGCTTATTCATAAAAATCCACAAGGCACTCACTTCTTAAAGTCTTTCAGAACGAGCCAAATAAATAGAAAGGGCCGAGACAAAAAAAAGGTCAATGTCTCCCTCTTAGATTACCAGCTCTTTTGTTAAAAACAAAATCATACTTGGACAAAATCACATTTTAGAAAGAAGTCCAAGCTTATTTAGAGTTATTAGGGTTTAAACATAATTCAAACACAGTCTCAATTTATTTCCTACCAATTCCTGAATAATATAATCTGTGCATGTTTAATGTCTTTTCTGTTTCATTTTTACAGCACCGACACAATGGTTAATAACTTTATAACCGATTGAGACTGTTAGTTTTCTAATGTGTTTAAGAAATATTCATTAAAGAATTGTCTTTTAAAGTGCAGTAATTTCAGTTTGAATAAAATCGCATGGTTGAATGGTTTGGTATCCGCTCGTATTCTAAAGCTGTTTGAATATACCGTATGTAGTCATCAATGACACCTTCTTTCAACTGTCTATGTATAGATCTGTACGCTATTAATTCGATGTTTTACAGCTTTCTGATGCTCTACTGAACCAGTAAATACAGGTTTATTTTTAAATCAGAATCAACAAGAAAACTAAAATCCTTCCAGTTTGCATTTAACGTACAATTGTGATCATTTGTGCACCTTGATTTTACAACCATCCTCCCTATGAGTGCACCAAACCCTAACAGATTATGACAGTTTTTATGGACACATGTATCTTATAGGTGATCAGAACCCCACAGAGTGCGAAGAATGTGATAAACTTGGGTAATATGTAGAAAGAACAGTGTCCAGAATGCAGCTGGGGCTACTTGTGTGCGCTCATGTGAAGACGTGTGATTACAGGGGACAGAAACGTGGTTTTGCTATACCAGGCTGCCCGGCCAAGACACCACAGTCAGCGTGACTTTATTCTTCTGCAGCTTGAGCATGGGGATAAGGGAGGAGTTGTTCATTCCCACAGTCGTAGCGCCGTTCACGGCCACAATCTCATCACCGCACCTGGGAGAGAACCACGTGTCATTTACTTGGCGTCTGGTTTAAAATGCAGGACGTGATTATGTAACGAGTGCCGACTTACTTGAGGCGTCCGTCAAAGTGAGCGGGCGTACCAGGCACGATGGTTTTAATGAAGAAAGGCTGCTGCTGCCCGTGGCTCTCCTCGTAGCCTCCGACAATGCTGAAGCCCCAGCTCTCGTTGTTGACCTTCTGCAGGACAATGTCTCTGCACCAGTGCATGTGACTGAAGCACAACAAAATCAGAGCCAGAGTGAACTTTATGTCAAAAACAGAACACAGCTAAAGTGGTCAGACACACTTGAAGGGATATGCAGCTCCACCTTGGTAAACCCAGCCAGTGAGTCCACAAAGGCATCCAGCCGTGGGTGTCGTCTCGTTGGTCATCCTCGTTGTCGAGTTCGTCCCCGGTTACCACCTCTGTGTCCTTCTCCGAGCTGTCAGAGATGGTCTGTATGACTCGTAAAACCACCTGGGACTGAGCCGTCTGTGCTTTCAACACAGAAACGGCTTCGTTGTAGGTCAGCTGGGTCAAATCGACGCCGTTGATGCTCAGCAGAACGTCACCTGAGGAGGATGAGAAGTCAAAAGTTAGCAAATGTTTTGTTCACAGAACAGTTCGCTTGGTCCGTCTCAACAGAAGAGTTTTTTCTGACACAATAAAAAGACAACCACTGAAGTGTTTGAACAGCACCCCCCACCTCTGTCAATTTAACCTTACTTGCTGACAGTCTTTCCAAACTGACTGAAACAAAATTTTCTCACCCTCAACATTTGGAGTCTAAAACTTTTATCTTTCTCATCCTGTGTCAGTTTCCTCCAACAACCTATTGTTGCCATAAAAAGACCAAACTGTGATGCTACTCTGGAAAATATTATCTACGACACACATTTTAGAAACAGGTTACCAACACAACAAACTTTCTATGTTTGTCTAAAACCTGCGAGTTCATTAATAATTAATATTATTTTAATAATCGTATGAAGATAATTCGGATCAGACTGACAGCTAATCTAAACCATGTTGATGAGATTCTAGATGAAACTTCTGACATACGTGATTGTTTCAAAAATCCATCTGATTTTTTCCCTCAAGCTCAATTTACTGTCAATTCAGCCGGATGAATTCAAACCGAGGAAGATTGTGTTCAGATAACAGTTCTCCAGAAAACTAGAGTCGCGCCTCCATTTTACCACACATCCTCTCTGTTTAATGACCCTTGAGCAACACATTGTGTTCCTGAATGGAAGCAGGACGAGAAGACAGAATAGCCCTTTTCCTATTCAACCAATTGTCAATTTTATCCTTTTATCCTACAAAAGCAGTCCAAGGACCAGTTCAGACCGGGTGTCTGGTCAGTAAACAGATCTTTGCATTTTAATAACCAAAGAACTGCCTTTTAGACAAGAAGGAAGGATCCTAAGCACCCCAATCACTTAAAATTATATTAATTTATGGCATCATTAAGATTACTCTAAGCAGCAATACGGACATTAAAACAAGTCAGCCAAAAGTTCTGAAGGACCAAAGAATCAAAGCAGTGATTTACAATGTACAGACTTTTTCCTACATTTGTATTTGTTTTGCATATCCAATTTTTGTAGTTTGTATAGTTGTTTTTTTTATTGAACACTCCTAGAAAAAGTGGATTTTATTTAAACTTGTATTAGGTCTGTCACTTCCCCGGCTGAGGGATGAACAAAAATAAAATTAGTTCGTTCCAGATAAAGACAGATTCTGTATCATAATTCAGATCTGAACCTTTTTTGATGGTGCCATCTCGGTGCAGACAGCCAACAGGCTGCACGCTCGTGATGTAAACGGGCAGCCGGCTGCGAATATCCCTCCCCCCGGCAATGGTGATGCCCAGAGAACATCGAGGCTCCTTCTTCAGGCTCACTGTCTTCTCCTGACAAGAATACCCACTTGGAGGCTCCTGTACACAGAAAGTAAAATATCAGTAACAATAATGAACAAAACTATTGTGCTAAATATTAAATAATGGGTTATTTAGGATATCAGGAGGCAAAAAATTCACTAATTACTCTCTTTTAACATGAAAATGCATCAACTGTGCAGCCAATTAATCTACATCTCTGTGGGATTTCTTGACTTAAGTGATCACTCCCAGAGAGCCACTTGCAGAAACAAATGTGAAACATTTGAGACGGAGCTGAGAAGTAAGGGCAGGGGTGATGTGTGGGGATCAACACTCCGTTCTCGTAGTGGAAAAGATGTGTGGAAAATGACAACTTCAACCAGCCTTCTTGTTGCTCTCTGGAGTCTGTAAACTGTCAGGAGGAAAGCTTGAGAGAGGTGGAGAGAAAGGGGGGGGGGGGCTCTTCCTCCCCACAGCAGGGAACCCATCCCCCCAGCAAGACGAAAAGATTTGAGTCTGCAGGCGAAAGCTAACTGTTACTGGCTTTGATCCTCTTGCTTTCCAAAGAAACAACCAGAAAAACAACAAGACAGTGGCCCCGTAGCGGCAGAGCGAGCAGCACCCTGACTCTTTTGATCAGGACAGAGGGAGGCTCCAGAGACGAGCTTTCATCTCCGCTCACCAAACTCTGAAAACTTCTCACCCCCAAACGAGAAACTGATCGTGTAGTTTAACCAAGTGATACAAGAGCAAACATCACAATCACACTGTGTTAACAGAAAGACTTCAGACCTTTAAAACAACAAAAGATCCTCATTTCCATTTGTGCATTATAGTTTATAATAAGAGGCCTGAAAGGGCATCATTGTAAACAAAGAGAAATGTGCTTATTGATAACTTGTAAAAGTTTTTAAAAATTCTACCACATGAAATCAGACCTTTTAGGTTTGGGCTGTTCTAATAACACGCTAACAAAGACAACTGGCTCCGTCACATACCTGCCTGTTTTCATTCTTCACCAAAACAAACCACCAGGGGGCACACCTAAAAACTCAGACCATAGAGTTTTGCTTAAAAGGAGGCTAACAAAAAGCTTGACCACATTAGAGGGGGTTAGTTTGTAGCTGCAGGTCACAACATGGATAAACTGCAACCTAAATTTTAAAAAGCTTATATAGTACTGAAATCTACTTATCTTGAATCACATGCAGTCACATTGGTCATTTAGCACGAGACTCCATCATATGATAGGTGGCATGTGACTATGGATGGAGTTATGTAGAAAAACTGTAAGATGAACACTAATGGAAAGTCGAGCTAATGCAATAAACAGACCACAATTAAGAGTCCTGCAATTTGTGAGCTTTTCTGAGTTTTTTCTTACATTTTCCCCGACATTACTTCCAAACCATTCACCTGCATGTCGTATCATGTGGAATTTCTTTAACATGGCACAACCAGCAACTAAGGAAGATCTAAAATTTTTCTAATTGACCAAAAAACATCTGAGTATGAGAAATTATTGCCTTATGAGCAAATGTGTTGGGTTACCTTCAAGTAGGTGGACTGACGCCTGAAGTATTGTGGCTCTGGAGCCCTCCTGGGTCCTCGGCTGTGTTGTCCCTCTTTGCTGCTTCCTGCTTCTTCCGGAGTCTCCATTGGCCTCATAACCGCAAAGTTCACACATTTCTCACTGCCCTTAAAGCACACAGGAGAAGAGCGACCAGTTTATAGAAATTACTAAAATCTCGTCTCTGTTCATAAATATATATGACCAACTTTGGCCAAAATACAATAGGGTTACAGAATGATAGCACCTATAATAACGCTGAATAATTGGGTCAAACTTTTCAAATGGCATATAAAACACCAGACCAAGTACCATTATATACATTTATTGATTGTATTGATTGATTGTATTGTATTTATCTATTGATGTTTGTGTTCAGAAAGTTTCATTATGATTTTCTCAGTAGTTTAGGAGACATTTTTGTCAAGCTGATAAACAAACAAACACATAAAATCCGTGGTTTCTACCTGTATGATTTGGGCAGCACTCTCAGGTGTGCCGTGCATCAGGTCGTGTCCATTGATGGCCAAAACTTTATCATTGTTCTTCAGTTTTCCATCTTTGGCTGCCAAACCACCAGGCAAAAGGTCCAGAATAAAAACCCCACTCTCATCAGACTTGCGAATGAGTTTGATGCCGAGCGGCTCAGTGCGGTGAGTCTTCGTCAGCATTACGTGAAGAACCTTGCCCGTGTTTTGATTGGGAGGGGGCTGGGGGGCAGCGGAAACTGAAGAGGAAGCATGATGATCGGACCGTTGATCTCTTATTTTGAAACCTTTCTCCTGCATGACCGTCAGCCTGAGGAGGGACGCCTGCTGCAACACCGCGATGGCTCTGGAGTGAGGAACTGAAGCCAGACTGACATCATTCACCTGGAAACACAACACCAGAGCGATGAAACAACGCTGTCACTGGAAAGGCAGCTCAGCATAAACACTGTCCTACACCCCGTCTATGTATTTATAGGTTACTGTGCTAATATGGATTTAACTTTAAGCAGAAAAATTCAATCTATCCATCAGTAAAATGTAACATTTTGTTTTTAAAGCCGTCTAAAAACAAGAGTGTTTCAGGAGTTTTGTTATATCCACTATATGCTAACTCTGAGCTGGCAGGTTTTCATCTTTCATTTGCAGTTTCAAGATTCGTTTGACTTTAAAAAGAAAAAAAAAGAAAAACCTGAAGCTCAGTTTCCAGCTGTGTCTCATACTAAGACAACCCAAGTAACAAGCCTCAGGGAGGGTGGGGGATGGGACGAATACAGCCCATTACTTGCAGTCTTTACTTTTTTTTTTTTAACTCCTTTTGCATCTGATGTATATATCATGACAAAAACTAAATAAAACACAATAACAAGAATCAATAAAGGCAGTGAATCAGTCCGTGACAGCCGCCCTTTCACGCCAACATGACGTGTGTTTGTGCCTAAACACGCCCTGTTACCATGGAGTTAAAACTTGCCTATCTTGAATATCTACTTCACCCCTCACTACTGCAGAAAAACACCTGGTTTATAAGAGCAGAAGAATGCAGCTTCAAGTTTTGTCTTCAAAACTCAGGTAAGGTAAACTATGTCAAGCTACGCAGGTTTTCTCACACATTAGTGACATTTAGGCGGGGTAACCAGGTGCCTGCATATATTTAGTGACCAGATCATACGTGTATGTTATTCTTATCAAAAACAGTATTGCTTGTTTTACAGTAGGACTGCAAGTGGGTCAACCATTACCACCCCAACTTCTCCTTATTCCACATGCTCACTCATGTCACATCAGCCCCTTATTTATAAGAGTACACACATTTAACAACAACACTACATCACACAAGGAAATCATGTTACAGAGATGCATCTAAATCTTTGTGTCTTGGCATTAAGTGCCTTTTCGGACTGTTTGAATTGTTTTAAAAAAGAGCAGCAAGCTAAAATTTAGGCTATATTCTGTTTTCAATCAGGAAAGAAAATAGTTAAGAATGGGTTTGCGCCTGTCGATTACATTAACATGATTATATGCTCAATCAAAAGCTGCTCAACAGCCAACAAGGATAAGAATGTAAGCAATACGGCAAACATGAAGGCATTTTGTTGCTTCTTGAACAAGGAATTTGTATGTTTACACATGGTTGGCGTGACATGGACAAGCATAAAAATTAAGTTGACAAACCAAAACAGAGGAAAATAGGGGATAGTTTGTTTACGAAGAAAAATAAATGACTAAATCAAATGTAATGTAATTGTAACCTGGGATGCACAAATGCCAAATACTGTTCACAGTATGTTGCAGAGTTTATGTGAAATTTAATAGCAGTGCAATGAATGACAGAGTTCAGTGTAGTTTGGTGCAAAGCAAAAATGTGCAAGAGTATTAGAATAGTTGAGCACAACTATAAAAACCACAAGAGTTGATCAGCCGGGGCTAAAACATTTTACAGGATTGTACAATTATTATGAAAGTACACGAGTATTCACGAGCAGTCTGCTGTGAAAGAGACACCTGGTTTTGAGGGAAATACAATCCCATCACTTTCCTTTGTCTCACCTCTAAGATATGGTCCCCCGGCGCCAGTCTTCCATCACGAGACGCTATTGACTCCCGGATTATCTCCTGGATGACAATGTTTCCCAGCGGTGTGTCCTTTCCCCCAACGATGCGAAGGCCCAGCTCCTCCTCGGGTTCGTCTCTGAACAGCTCCACCACGTTGGCCTCGGCCACCAGACTGGACCGCAGAGGAGTGTTGTCTGGAGAGAAGAAAAATGCCTGAACTTCTTGTTTACAGTGCTCTCTCACTGACAATACCTGACATATTTTTTGTGTAATTTAATGCTATATTTGTTCAATAAATCTGATGGATGAAGGACAAGTTTGGATTTTATTGTTTCAGTCATTATTTTTGGTTGCAGTGGTAACAATATACTCTCCAGATGAATATCTTAATATACCTAAAGTTGAATTTAGTTGATTCTTCTTTCTATTTTACAACTGTGTTTAGCAATTTGTAAATGAATTATTCCTTCATTTTTTGCTGTACTTTGCAAAAAAACAAATGTGTCTGATTTGTGAATGTTCACAGAGGTTTTTAAGATAAACAAAACAAAAGAACAAAAGAATTCATTAGAAACAAAGTTGCATCAAGAGGTACAGACAGAACCAAAGTATCTCTAATCAAGCTCGAAGTGGCGTTTCTCCTTAATTTATCTCACAGGCTTTTTCACTCTATCTTATCTTAACCCGAACCACAGTCTAGAATGTGCTTCACGTGGAATAAGGGTTGTAACGTAGCACCTCAAAGTGTGACATATACTGATTAACAATTTCCATGAAAGGTTTCGAACATAAAATGACCTTCCTTCACTTCAGGACAAAACTAGTACAAACAGAACTAGAACATTCCTTAGCTAGACAAGATCAGGATTATGTTTTTGTTGCTCAGACATAATCCAGCATGCTTGTAGTAATTGTGTGGCACGATAGGATCTTCTGTAGAAAACAAGACGGAGTTTAAACATAAAGCTTTGAGAAAATACAAGAACTGAGCCTCAGAAAAGAAAGGTCTGTTCACTGCTGCTGTAAAGTGATGCAACTTGGACTGATATGGTTTTTAAGTAATATTGCATAATGGTGCGGTCGCCTCCGTTTGCAGCACTAATCCACCGAACATAAATTCACTCTCTATCCGAGTTCAGTGTAAAGAGTTTACGAGGTTACATAATCTGGTTAACTTTTAGCTCGTTCACAATCACCTGAACTTTGATCACCACAAAAGCCTGATTGTTTCTGTAAGATGTAGAAAATTATTAATTGTTATTAAGCACCAGACATGCAACCACCTTTGTGGTTACTATTTTAGGATTGAACAAGACTATGGAAATGTGGTTCTTTTTCTGAGATAATTATATAACCTTAAAAGACACTTTCATATCAGGAACAGTGAGCTAAAAATATACAATCTGACTTTTTCTTTGTATTTGTTTTGGGACTGGTTGAGCAGATTTTTAACTTCAGATCCTACCGTTGCACTGCTCACAATAACTGCAAGAAACTTATTAAACTTCAGGAGAAAAAACATGCAGAAATTGCTCAACACTATGTTAACAAGTAACCTGTTTGTGAACGTAAGTGATCTATATTTTTGAAGCCGATAGACTCGTTCACTCATCACCTTAATGAGCCAGGTATAACGCACCGTTTTGCTACAGGTCAGTGTCATGCTTGAAAGTACAGGGAGGTCTAAGTTAACCCTGACTTGCTGTGTAAATGTGTGAAGTAAGAAGAGGTGCGTGCAACAGAACAGCTTTCAATGCTGTTATTAAAACAGCTGATTCAGTGACGGCGACTTGTTGTGTGTAAGCAAACACAGATGGGGCTCTGAGCTTTTGTGTATTAATAAAGAAGAACAGCAGCAGAGTCATAACAGTGGCTGTCTTGTTAGTGTACAAAAGTATGAAAAGAATTAAAGAGAAGCAGAGAATATAAAACTGAGCTGACCTTGACTTGTAGTTAATACAGTATTTAGTTCTTTCAATTTTTAACCTGTTACAGTTAATAACGTTTCAGGAGTTCTGCTGAACAATTCAGTCTCACAAGCAAAAAGAAATGTTCTTTTTTCGCTTGTGGGACTAAAATATAACAAAATTGGGACATGATGCAACTTGAGTCGTCCTGTAATTGTACTATAGCAGAAAAAAAATCCTTTTGATAATTTTATGATTAATACGACTCATTTCTCAGATTGAAGAACATAACAGTGTAGCGACTTCGAGCCACAAATAAAGCCACTGCTGGCGGAGTAGATTTTTGCTCTGTGACGTGTCTGCAAAAACCAGTCCCGAGTCCCCTTGTGTTTTGCATATTTTATTTAAAACTAAAACAACTACAACAGCGCTTGTATTATAACTGTAAATTGGCGGTGAAAAAATTACTTTCAAAAAGTGACAACATTCAAAATAGGATGACGGTCAACAGAAAAGTTTGCAGAAAAACTGCTCACCCCTGGCAGGGCATGCCAGGTATCACCTTAGTAAAGCGTAACCACACCCCTCATGCAATTACCTGTGGTTCAGAACTAATCTAAACACCTATACCACCAAAACAAATAAACAACCAAAACATCCGCTTTGGCTATTATATACACATCAATCATTTATGATCTGTTGAGAACAGCAGGAACACAAATGTCCAAGCAGGCACTTCTTGGTTGTTTAGTTACTGTTTTAGAGGACTTTGGTCTCTTGCATTGTCCATGTGTATTTTTAAGGATTTTTTCCAAATCCATCCGTTTAAAACATCTTTGAGCTGGTGCATGTTTTTGCAGCAAGGCTAATGATTCATCTGAGTTTGGCAGAATCAAATCCTTAAGGTTAAAATTATTTTTAAAAATAAAATAAATAAATAAATCACCTGTGGTGTTTGTCTCAACAATCATGCCAGGAAATAACCCAGTTTTAAAAACCACCTATTGCAAAACACTGCAAAGACGATGTGGTCATATTAAATATCATGTCTTGACATGAAATAGATTTGTATGTGCGGGTGACTGTAAAGCTGGTAAAATGACTCCATACCGTCATCCATTTCCTCATAAGCGGGGTTAATCAGACCAGGCTCAGACGGATCCCGGTGGGGATTTCGAGACAGCGTCACAGACTGTTTAGCATCAGCAGAAGTCTCTCCGTCACCCTTTCGTCCTTTCAATTCATGCCAAGAGGGCCTCTTCCTCTTCTCTGCTTCCTCCCTCAGTCTTCTAAAAACAGAACATCTAAGACAAGACAAAAACATCAAGGACAAGACCAGTGTCTTAGAAACAATACTTGAAAATCAGACTATAAATATACACAAGTTTGTCCCAAATGTGTCATGATACAAAAAGCTTCACAAATGGATGGATGAACAGACAAAAGAAAACGGATGATAAATGCATTTTAAAAATAACAAAAACATTTAAGCATTGTGTCAATACAAAGACTTTCACAGCATTGCAAAAACTGTGATGAAACAAGTTGAGACCGACTTGGTTAAAGAAGTGAAACTGCTGCTTGTCTCTCATGTCTGAACTTTGTTATTTACACACAGAGGCTGCAGGAGGGGAACCTGAAGCTCACAACTTACTGTGTCATGTCTGACCACAATGTTCACCACACTGGCCATGTGGAAAAACAGCTGACCTGCACCATATTGCACTTAGTAATTATAAAGCTGCGTGTTCATGCTGAGAAGGCAGCATCAATATGGCAGAAAACATTAAATTAGCACTGTCACAATAACAAAAATTAAAATCATTCCCCTGAACTATATGTAGTATATTTGTTCATGTAATTACTTAGATGAACACCTTCTGATATTTACCCAAACTGATGAAATGTGAGCATTTCACCCAGAATCGTACCTGTTGTGCAGGTGAGGCTGCAGTTCACATCGCTGCATCGCCTGCTGGCACTCTGCAGAGTGGGGGCACATCACAGTGAGCTTGTCCAGCAGGTTCCTCACCAGCAGGCTAGAAGGCCTGCATTGGTGCAGCTGCAAACGCTGGCGATCCACGGGGCAGAAGTCCTGCTCTTTCAGGAAGTTACTGAGGCAATGAAAGCAGTAAGTGTGGCCACAGGGAGTGTCCATCGGTTTGATTAGGGGTTGTAGGCAGATGTGACACACCAGTTCATCGTCCACATCGTCCTGGTACTCGTACAGGTGGGTGTCCTGACCCTCGTGCTGCTGACCACACTCTTTACAGACCCGCGCCCACGACAAACCTAAGGCACTGCTGCAAGCCTTCGTTTCTGTCGAAGCCATCGTCTGAGTGAGTTCAGTCCAAACCTCCGTCAGATAAAGATCAGCGTCCTGTTATCTCCACAAAAAAGCTGGCTGATACAACATTAGAAGTTTAAGTCTTCACGTTCAAAACTGAATAGGCCCCAACGATGAAATGATGATCCATAGTTGAAGACATTATCTTGTCTTCATCTTAATTTTCTGTGGAAAAAGAAACACAGTAAGGTCTACCGTTCACACGTCCCAGCCAGTATAGCACAGGAAATTACACATCCACAAAGGAGCAGAAATGTGGCAACAAGCTACTGCTGCTTCCTCTCAGCAAGTTTCCTGAGGGAAAACAGGAATTTACTAAAAGTCAGCTAAAAGTCACAGCGCTCCTCACTGAACAACTAAACTCAGAAAAAAATGAACAGGATAAACGGCTGGTTATGGGAGGAACAAGTGAATGATATAAGACGTTTAAATTAATTAAACAGAAATGTAACCCCATTCACGAATGATTATGTCAGCATTAGACCAAAAGTTTTCTTCAAGCCTGTATACAACAGAAAATCTCCTTTTGAATCCATCACAAAGAAAGATTTGATTGTGAATGCATTGTTTGTAAAACTTTTTGGATACAAGAACCTTTAAAGCAATGACCTATAAAAATCTACCAAATGAGCTCAGAAAATAAATTCCTCTAATTTTAATGAGAGCAGTTGAAAGACATCCAATAATAAAAACTAACAATAATTTGTAAACGAATATGAAATTGTAACCTTGATTAGAATCAAAACTTTATAATGACTGACGTTCTAAAATTTAAAAGGAAGCTCAAAATCAACTAGCACTATAACTCTTCTCTAAGCATAGAAAAAAAGTGAAGGAAAATAGTTTCTTGCACACGACCCTGGGTGAACGGGAGTTACACTGCCTTCATACCTTCATGTGATCCCAGTCCAGATTTCAGACAGAAAAAGAGACTGCTTTATTCTCAGCGTCACCAAAGCAACTCAGAAGATGATATCTTTTTTTTGTTAAGCATCGAGTAGCTGCTGCACGCAAACTGGAGACTCTAGCAGTCGCCTTTAGCCTGAATGAAACCAGAGCTCAAGCTTCCCCAGCAGCAATAGACCATCAGAACGACGTCTGTGTGTGACAGACTTCACATATTTGTGTGCGAGCATTTAGACGTATATGATCTCTGACTGCATCAGGTTCAGGAATGCAGAAAGTGGATTGGTACAACCACGCAGCAGAGAACTGTTCTTTCTTGTCGGTGCCAGTAAAAGTGTGTGTGGATGTGTGTGTGTGTGTGTGTGCAAATCAGTGTGAGATCATACTGCTGATGTTGCACTGGACTGTCAGCAAATGATTGATAGCGAAGACAAAAGCTTCATTAAAAAGATTGTGTGCACAAGTCTTTCCATTTGTCTTTACTTTCCACGGGGCAATACCCTTTCTAGAAATTGATAGATCGTTTTGTACAAAGACAGAAGTGAAATCCAGATTACACTATTTATCATAAAACAACATGACTTAGAGCAAGAATGTACAAGTCCTAAAAAGTGTGGGCCCAATCTCAAGTTCTGGTGTTACCCCTACACACAGATTGCAAGTAAACGTTTAGGTCACAAAAACATTCCACAATGAAATAGGACACCCCCTCAATGAACTGAGAATCAGTTCTTTTGGACTGGTTTTTCTGTAAACAGACAAAGTCAACATGCCCATGTGGTACTTATCTAGCTTGCAAAAAGCTTCAGCATACAATATTCTTTTTCAGTTTTTTAAGGAAGATCAACAATAAAACCATACCAAAATACACCAGCTCACCTGAAAATGGGCATTACAGAGGTTGTTGTGTTAGTAAAATGCTTTAACAGTGAAACGTATAGCCATTTGCCATTTTATATGCTTTTGACCTGATCCTGAACAAAAACACTAATGTGGAGCATGCATGAAGCTTTAATGTTGGATACAAAATGCATCTAATACAGATTAGAAGAAAAGGACAGCCTTGGGTTGTCTGTTAGTTTATAGGTGGTTTTACGACATCTTGGTTTTCAAAAAGGGTGAGTTTTGGTTTGTAGAAAATATATCCTTACGTGTTCTTTTGGTTGAAAGCCGGAATCATAAACAGAGAACCAGTTCTATATTTTTTAACACTTTATTTCATCCCCAGACACCATACCGCTCCTGGAGCTGGTGTTGCTCTAGCAGTCAAAATCTAATCACCCCTCAATGTCATCTGCCCATGCTCTTTGTAAACTAAAGCCTTTAACACGTCAGCATAACATTATAAAAAGGAAGAAAATACTGTTAAAGTAACATAACCATATTTACTAAACCACTGCTTGTTATGTCTGACGCTCAGTTAAAATATCTAACAATCCCTCTCTTGACATAACTAAAATTATGTCAACCTAAAAATTTTAACTGATAATGTAAAACCTGATCAATCATAATCATTTCATTTTTGCATCATGATAAGCATTTCTAAACATTTCCCAACCCCAGTGAATCAACCTTTAATCCTCCCAGACCCAGAAATAATCACAGATCTGTAATTAACTCTTCATTCTAGTTTCTAACATTGCCGTGACTCCGTTACTCAAAATCGTCAACGTAGAAATCAGGTTCTTAAGGATAAAAAGGTTCTGTGTAACTTGTCTTCTGTTTTACACCCATTGTTTCTGGAACATCTTGAACACAAACAATCTTGTTTTCTTTACTAGGTGAAGGCCGTTTTGGCCGTGGGGGCGGGGGTGCTCTGTGACTCTTAGTCAACACAGGTTTCTTGTCCTCTTCTGGGAGATGACGTTGAATAACCTTGTGGAGCTTCCCAACTGTTTCAGGGAAATCCAAAGGGTCGATAAAGTCTGACTGAAAAGTCTGAAAGTCTCTGTTGTTAGAGACTGTTGAGTCTGTTCAATTTGCTGCGATTCCGAAGAAATCTCAATCTGGTTCGGTTGTTGTGGATCAGCAGACTCCTTTTGGGTCATCTTAGAAGATGGCAGCTGGTCACTTATCAGTTGTTGCTCATTCCCCTGCCTGCTGTCCTTAGCAGAGACTTGCTTCTGGTTCAGATAATAACTGATGTTTGACTTTAACAGCTTGGCTCCTGATTGGTTGAGGCTCAACCCATCAGCCTGAAACATCAGTTTCCTTTCCCAAAAAAGATGAAAGTTATCAATGAAGTCCATTGATCTCTCATCACAGGTGCGTTTCATCCATTTGTTGAGCATAAACAATCTGCTGAATCTTTCATCTCCACCACGGTATATTGGCAGAGTCCCACTGATAAACACATCCATATCTAGACCTTGGACAGTGTCCATCAGCTGAATAAAATCCTTCTTCAAGATCACAGACTGCTTCTTGACAACATCACGTGATCCGGTGTGAATGACCAACTTTCTCACTGTTGGATAATCCTTACTGCTCGACAGAATCTTCTCAGTGATGTCAGACTGAGTTATCAAAATAACTCAGCACTTTTGTTGTTTTCTTGTTGCTGAAGCGTTTAATCTCATTCACGGCTTTACCACCGACAATCAGAACTTCTGGCTTCGAGGTCCGTCCTTGAGACCGTCTTGTAGAAATCCGGTTCAGGCTGGATCTGATCTCAGATCTCTCACTGGTGTCTGAGGATACATTTCTTCTGAATCTGAAGCTTGAAGCAGTGCAGAAAATCTGTTGTTTAGTGGAATTCCTGTGACTTCTTCAGCTCCACTGTTATCAGTTGTTTGGAAAACAAATCTCTGGTCCTTACTGTTCAAAGGTGGGACAGAGTAACTCTTCTGTAGCACTGGCCATTCAGTGTCATCTAAATGCTG
>JAVKLF010000161.1:14069058-14098090 GCA_034783495.1 Millerichthys robustus | reverse complement strand
GTGTTGCACTTACAAAAGTTCATAACTTCACATAAGTTTGTGATTTGTGAAAGCTTTCTCTGATTTGTGAAACTTATTGGATACTTTTGTTTTTGTTTTATAAAGATGACTTTTTCTCAGCTCTCTTCCAACTCAGCCTTAAACTGTTTTAGATTAAAATTATTTTACCTTTCTTCTGCTTAAGGGACGTGAATTTTGTGACTGTCAGTGATTTGTTTATATGTTTTTGAGTCTGGTGGTGTGTCCAACTTTCCAACTTCTTTGAACCCCGACAATGATCTGCTTCAAGTCCATGAGGGTCTGCCATGTCATTCTTGACCTGCAGGGTGGTGTCAACACGACACAGAAGACTTCAAGCTAGGGAGATAGACAATAAAATACGTGTTTAGAGGAAATACTGTGCGAGGAGATTGATTTGTGCTGAATTTCTATCACTTCAAGCCATCAAGGACACAAAAATATATCAAATACTTGGTTAGAAAACACTGAATTGTTTGTTTTTTTGTTTTGTTTCTGGTTGACAAACCAGTGGTTGTTGCCACCAATTAAGCTGGAGTGTAAAATCGTGGACTCCTGGGGTGAACGCTGTGGTGCGACTGATTCATGAGAATAAATGAGTGCGTGTGTCGGTAGCCTGCGGACACAAACACATGGTGACGTCTTCGCAGAATAATGCTCATTGGCAAATCCAGTTTTACAGCTTTACAGTTTTCTAAACAGAAGGAACAGAGTTTCCTAAACGCCATCTTTCTAACAATTACCTGCTTTTCCATGCAGGGTGGTGGGGGGAGCTGGAGCCTGTCTTTAGCGGTCATTGAGCAAACGGCAGAGTACAATTCAGATAGGTCACCAGGTTCTGAACCTGCACCCTTCTTACTGTGTCGCGACGTCATACCACCAAGAATTTCCCAACTTTTGTTTTTATTCTTATACCTTGAACTTTTTTCCTCATTCCTTTCTTTTCACTGTTCAAAAGCTGTAAAACTGATCTACGATCTCACAATTTTTTTTGAGGTTTGTTGTCCTTCAGCTGTACAGCTCCTGATTCAACGACTCGCTGCTGAAAGACATTCAGTATATCGGTGACAGATTAAATATAACTATGAAGTTTTATGGTAGTCCTCTCCTTAGTCATTGAACACTTTATTCCAAACCATAAAGGTCAAATTCATAAAGAAAAAAGACAGAGAGACACTAGCTCAAAGTTGTAATAATAAATGTGAAGCTGTCTCTGCTCTGCAGGTGATTCTGCATCAAAAGTCAGAAGCTAGAAGTTTGCAGGATTTATCTCGTGGGAAAAATTAATTTATGTCTGTGAACAATTTAATGACACAGAAAGAAATGAGAAATATAAAGTAGTCAAATTGAGGGTTTAAGTATGCTGACTTTTTTGGCCCCTAATCTGACACATCTTAAAATAAATGCTAATGTTAGCACTAAACCTTGGCAAGCGCACGGTGGATTTTAGTGAGCCTGTCTGCCTGGTGGCCTGCAGAGGTGGTTCAGGACCGACAGAGTGAATAGCTGTCAAGATCCGCTGCATAAAAGGCCTCAGATGTCGTGGAATAAAAATCTTCACTGAAGTAGTGATATTTGCATTTTTTTCAGAATGTTCCTGTGGAATGAAAAGATTTGGTTCAGAGTCACAGCAGTTGTGAATTGTTTATTTATAATTATTATTTTTGCTATTTATCCCCCCCATTTTTTTGTAAATGTTAATTTTTAGAGATATCACGAAGAAACGTCAGTCGGTAACTAAAGTTATTGAATGAGTCTTCCTTCTGAAATGTTACAGGTACAAAAAGCTTGATCTCAGAAAGAAATTAATTACTATTCAGCTTTTATTTCATCAGACTGCAGCAGGAAGATCTGAAAGATTCAGAGAGGAGAAGAAGGAGACTTAATTTCCCCCAGGCAGATAAAATATTTGTACCATTTATAGTGAGCACAGTCTAGAACTTTCAAACCAAAGAGAAGTGTTAAAGACCAATTTGTTCATTTTTCAAAAATGTCACTTTATAGAGGTTCAATATCTGTAACCTTGACTTTTAAATAAATTACAGGTTTAGAGGCCTGTTTGATGGCGGCTGCTGTTTCCTAACTAATTAAGAATAAAGTGAACCTAATAGCTTTAACAACAAATGGCAGTGAGATTTACTGGTGCAACAAAATGTGCAGTTTTAATAGCAAACGCGTTAATTTCTTCAAAGTCTCCTTGAAAAGCAGTTAGTTTGACTTACACTAATGCCCGGAACAGAACCTGATGTTACGGCTATGTGACAAATCTTTCAGATAAAATGAGCTGTTTTTCTTTTTTGTTTGCTTGTTTCGTTTTGGGTGTTTTTTTTGCGAGTAAAGTGTAGATTTTGGATGATTGTTGCTGCAGACCTGCACATTCTCATGACGGTTGGGATTTTTCTCCAGCTTTCCTTACCTCAGTGTTCAGTTTTATTGACATGTTTACCTCTGTCAGAGGTGATGTTTTCACTTGTGATGGTTTTTCTGACAGGAAAGCTGCAGCGGAGCTTGAGAACGTTCAGATGATTGTCGCCGTTTCTTTTTTTGTTGTTGTTGTTAAACCAGTAAAATACAGCAGCGATTCAGTGTTTTTCATTCTAAATCCTTTTTTTAATTACATTCGTTAGTAAGATTAGGATGTTGAAACAACATTGGTGCATGTGGTTTTTTGGACATTTTAAATGTTTTTTTTCTTTTTTTTGTTGATTCCCAGCCCACATCTCCAGTCCGCGTTTGTAGCTGAAAGGCTGTTAGTGGCATGTCTTTTATCAGAACACATTTAAACAAATTGCTCTTTTTGTGTCTTCCTTTTTTGCAACAACACTGCTGCCAATAAATGCCTTAAGATGAGCTTGGAAATGTCTTCTCTTCTCACATTAGCAGAGCTTTGATTTTGATTAGTCAGAACAGAACATTAACCGGGCTCTGCCAGTGCCGTGTTGTGTTGTCTCCAGCCACGTCTTCACCTTCTGTTGCCTTTGTCTCTAATGTACATTTAACTGCGTGAAACGCACAGCAAACTCAGTTTTGATGCTTTATGTAGGTCAATTCTTCTTCAGCGCTCACTGCTTAGCTTTGAGATGAGTGATTTCGTTTTGCGAAGCAACTGCAGTTTTATTATTCATACTCTAAAAAGACTGTGGTTCATTAAAGCATGACACTGTCATTTTTCAACTTGAACAACTTTTATTTTATTTTCCCCAAATTGGAGTAAAACTGAACATTCAGTGCTGGTCGGAACAGTTTTTTCTACATCTTTCAAAATATACTATTCTTCTAACATTTTTAAGCACTTACAGACATGCATAAATTTGTTAGTATCCTTTCCACAATAGTCTAGAAAACACAGCTAATGTTACTGAAGCCAAAAAGCTCCAGTTTTGTCTCATCAGTCTCAAACTTTTTCTAAAAGCTTTTGGGCTCTTCAACATGAATTTTTGGCAAATTCCTGTCTGGGCTTTTTTTTCTTCGTGTTTTTCTGCCAAGAGTGGATCCCTCCTGAGTTTCCTTTCATGGAACCCATTATGATTCAAAAAGCGATGGATGGAGCAATCAGAAAGTGACGCATCTTGACCTTCGAGTTTAGCTCAAATGATTCTGGACGTTTTCCTTGGCTCTTTTTTCCCCCTACCAACTGCACTTGGGGTTGCATTTCCTCTCTTGTTCACATCTTGGGAGGTTGGCTAAAGTCCCTTGAACCTTATACACTCTAATAATATTGGCAGCTGTGGTCAGAGGAACATTGAAGCTGCATGGAGGTGGTCTTGGACCCTTTATTTGTAAGATATCTCTAGTTTTATTCTGAGATTCTCAGACAGATCTTGCCTTTGCTTGCAGACACACATTAGACAACTTTAACTATCTATTTAACTATTACTTTTTATGACAAATGAATCATTATTTCAATGAGGTGTAAGAGTAAAAATAAATTTAGCCATGTCTGTATATTCACTCTGTGATGGACTTGCGACCTGTCCAGGGTGTACTCCGCCCCTCGCACTGTGAATGCTGGATATGGGCACCAGTGAACCCCGTGACCCTGAAAGGAAGAAGCGGGTAATAGATAATAGTTGGATGGATGTATTTTCACTTAAGCTGTTTATTTAGCCTAGCTTGTCAGCTACAGATTTGTTCAAACTTATTCTTATTGTCTGATAGTAGAAGTGGTTCGCCGAATTTCATATTTAATCCATTCGTGCTCCGCGTTCCTAGCAGACTTCCAAAATTGACCTGAACTTTAGCATAATTTCTTTTAAATGAAACCGTTGAACACATAAGGTGAGCAGCGTGAAATTGACCTCTGAAGAGAAACGGGGCGTTGCAGTTGCATGGTGAAGATTTCTATTCAGAGAATCCAGACTGAATTGATTCTGTTTGGATCTCTGTCTGTTTGTATGATCTGAGAATTACCTTAATGCCCGTACAAACATCACGTCATGGTGGCTGCACTTTATCGGCTGCTGGATAATCACCAGTTGAGATAAAATCATGTCTTTTCTTAGGAGTAGCTTATCCATGTTTGTTGCTCCAGATCTGCGTGAGGTCCCATATAGCTTTATGGTTCTGTCTCTTCTGTTGATCTAATTGGATACACTCTGTTGCTTTCAATGAATCATTGCAGGACCTCCTCTCTCGCCTCAAGTACTTACTTTTATTGAATGCAGGGTCCCCCTGAATCTTAAGGCACAACCCTTAAAATGTGCATTTGTCCCTTGGCTTCAGTCATCGATTCTTCTTTTTCTCCTTTTCTTTTCTTTCATTTTTTTATTTATTTATTTTTGTTACAGCTCTGTGCATCAGGATCACTTTTATTTCAGCTGCAGATCGTCTGCTTTTATGTCTCCAGAGAAAAGGCCACAAGTTCAAACCATTCTCCCCACTCCACTAATTGACTCCTAATTTGGCAAATGCACTTAAAGGCCTAATGAAAAAGCAGACTCTTCTTTGGTTTCACATATAGAGATGACATTTCCTGCCCTGCTCTGGATATCTGCCCTTGACTGTCGAAGCACTCTGCTCAGAGGTGAAACAGCATTGTTGGTGTTTAAAACCTTCTAGTTCTCGTCAACAAGGCGAGCATCTCACTCAACTGCTGATTCAAAACAGCTGCAGGAAATCTGCTTTTTTCTGTGACAATCGAAGGCAAAGATTTTTTAATTGCTTGCCATGCCGCAGAGTGGAAAGGCACGTGTTTTGCCCGTGGGTATTCAAATCGACTTGAGTGTATGATGTTTTAATGAGCTCGCCGTGTGAATGATTTGTTGCGATCGTGTATGCTCGAAATCCTAATTTGTTTGTTCCCCCCCCCCCCTCTGTTTTTTCAGTGCATGGATTCTCAGTCAATTCAGAAGCAGATTTAAGATTTTCCTGGCAAACGAAGATGTCAAAGATCTCCAAGGCGGCAAAGGCTGTGAAGAAATTGGATACAGGCAATGTAATTCGAGCTATAGTAAGGTCAGGACAAGCAGCCCCCGGACCCCCGCTGGGCCCCATCCTGGGACAGGTAAATTACCTGTGATTTTGTTTCTCGTTTCGTCTATTTGCTCCGAGTAATCACAAGTGGTGCCTTAATTGCGGGAGCTGTGCCTCATTTTATTACCTGACCTTTCTCACACAGCTTTCATTAGCATTGAGACAACCTGTTCTTTTCTTATTTTCACTTTGCCAATCACAGTCTTCCTTCTTTCCCCCTCACTGTACACATCTATCTCCTCTCCATCTCCCTTTAGCCAGGTTTTTGTTTCTTATTCTAGTCGCACAGCTTCAGAGTGTGGGTCTGTGCCACACATTGCCTCTTTCTGCAGCTGTTTTTTTCAGTTTCCAGGCTGAAGTCACTAACACCTCCATCAACAGCAGCTGTCCGTGTACATTAGTCTTACTCTTTACAAGCCGGTAAATGAAATGGGACTGAACGTTTGAAAGGTTTCGTCTTAAACTCTTCTGTTCTTCTTTCTGCTTCAATTGCTCCACAGAGACAACTTAGATTGTCTGTTTTTTTAAAATTTATTTTATTTTAGTGCTCAGGGATGCATTACTGCAACTTCTTCACCACTGAAGCCAATTCCAACCAGAAAAATGTGTGTATTAGCTGGAAACAATAAGATAAGTAAGCAGTCTTCAGACAAAAGCTAATTTAACATTTGTAACAAGATAATTTATCTGTACCTTTAGCTGCTGATGTTTCCTATTAATCACACCACTGAGATTTCAAAAAATCTTTCTAGTAAAGTTTTTATTTTAATTTTCCACCATAAAGCAGCAATCTGCTCCTGCTTTAATGGCCATTGTGCTATTGAAGGTTGATTGTCCTTTTTCAATATTGAATGAAAGCAGCTGCGTGGCTCATTCTGTACATACAAATGATCTAGTTATCCTCTTTAATGGACAGTACTCATCAGCCCCAAATGCTGCTGCAAACTTGGAAACCAGATCAATTCTCACAGCCAATCCATCTCTGTGACTTAATGGTGACATTTAGACACAAGGGTGAAGAAGTGAACAAAAGCTGGCAGAAAAATTTCAGAAAAATGCAAATGTAGAGATTAAAGAAGGGAGATAAATAATGTAAAAACATTAGGCTTTTTCTTATCTTCACTGACAGTTCGCACCATTATTTTAGTCTTCTGTTTAAAGTGATGTCTGCTGTTACAAGCTGAATAACTAAATGAGTTTGGAGTTTGTTGTTTTTTTTTTTTTACCCCACAGCTAAACACAAACAATTAAATAGTTGCCAAGTTTATAAAATAGGATTTCTAATTAATTTGCTGTGAGCTGTTGGAGACATGTCCACTGAGGACGCTGACTGACTGACGTCTGATCAGAGCTGAGTTTGTTTGAATTGAACCAAACCGTTTAGATGCTAAATCCAAAACTGCAGATGCTAAATACTTCGGCCTCTTTCCAGCTGTGAATGTAAACATTCTGGATACCATGAAGTTGGTTTCAGGTATCCAGCTTCAGCGGAGACTCAGAGCTATGAGTAACAGAGTTGATGCAGGTGGAAGATTTTTCTGCGTCTCATTATTCCTCAGTAGGTTGTCAGATACGCAGCTGTGTGGCATAATTAGTCCGAGGCTGAGATGTTTCAGAAGGACAGTTTGTGAGTGTTGGGAGAGGAGTTGACTTTTGGTTGCCTTTAAACTTAATAGAAAAGTTTTATGACCGATTTTTTTTTTAGACCTGCTTTTAAATCCGAAACAGAAAACCATAAAATCTCTATTGCAGATTGTTGTGTTGCAGCCATTTTGCCTTCAACAAGTCAAACACACCAAGATGAATTAACAGGTGCCACATTTGCAGCTGTTCTGTAAAATCTGCAAAATTATAACTCATTACAATACCTGGGCTCGTTCTGTTCTTTCGAGACGAATGTTGTGCCTTGCTCACCATAACAGTTCTTGCTTTTCCATTTTTTATTTATTTTTTTTATCTTTTTTTTTTTGGTCTCAAGTTTTTATTCAAACCTTTAATTTGTCTTTTTCTAAAATGAAAAATCATTACTGGAAACATAATTTCTCAGTCAGACTTGACTTGTGCTCTCTTACTGACATTGGTACTTTAATTTTTTTGAAAATATTTTTGCCACACAAATACATGGAGATATTCCCAGTTACTTACAAAAACAATGTTCTCTAACATCTTTCTCACCTTACTTGCTCTGTTTGTGTTCTCTTATGCTAATTTTAGCTTTTAGCTAGCCTTTGATACTTTTAACTTTGAGCTACCATTCTGCTACTTTAGCTTTTAGCCAGCCATTTGCTCCTTTTAGCTTGCTGTTTTTGCTACGTTTAGCTAGAATTTTGTTTTTCGAGTCATTTAGCTAGTGTTTTGCTTCTTTCAGTTTTTGAACAATTCTGTTTCAGCTTCTTCAACAAAGCTCAGCTAAGTCCTTCAGCACTGACGGTTAATTTATCTTTCTATATATTATTATCCTCTACATCTAAAGGAGTGTACGCTTGATGAAAACGGTGAATAGTTTCATCAAATATGACCTGATTACCAAAGAGCATAAAGTCTGAGATAAAATGTCAATAACGTTTTCACAATGGTTACTTTCTTACCAAGAAAATAAAAAGTCAAAAACGTACCTTTATTTAACTGGGCAGATCCCAGCCAAATGCTGTTGTTTCTAAATGCTCCACGTTTCATACCGTTCCACTTCGTCAGCGAGGTTTTTGTTTTGTTTTCTTTGTAAAAGGTTTCTATCTGTGCGATATCCTTGGAGTGCTTAATTTCTTTGATTTGATGTTTGCGTTGTGGGGGTGGCAGCGCCACAGTGAAACCCTCACCTTGTAGCTCTTAAGGTGATTTTTTCCCCCTTTTTTAAATAATTAAGCTCTACAATCCTTCCTCTTTTTCATCTTTTTTGTTGTCTTTGTATCAGACCACCCCACCCTTAGATTGCAGTTCTCAGAAAAAAAGCGTTGGGTTGGAAAAACAACACTTCATTTATTAGTTATCTAAAAAGCTGCTAATTAATTGTAGGAAGGAGGATTACAGATGAATAATTTAAGATTTACATCAAGTAGCTCTGTTCAGAGCCTCCTATCATCCCTGCAGCTGCTTCCATGTACCTGTTCTTTTTTTCCCTAAATGTTAAATGATTTATAAAGACAGTGTGTGTGGTGGCTTTGCAGATGGCGGTCTTTCTTTAATGAAAGAGTTTTCACTAAGTAATTCAGTGTTGGAAAGAAGAGCTTTTTAACATCACAGCAGTGAAGAGGTTATACTTCTTACAAGTTCCCCTGGCTGGAAAACATTTTATAAATGGATCACATGATTAAATGAAGCAAAAATAACTTGTATTCAGGACTGAAGCTCTCCGCGGCTCTTCTGAGCACATCAACCTCTTTATGCTCATTATTTTGGTGTTCAGGCTTTCATCTTTGTGGTTTGGTTCAGTCTCACTGCTGTTGCCAGTGGTGGTTGTAGTGGAGCATTTAGCAACTAAATGGTCAGAGTGAAACTGGACTCAGAATCAGCAGAAACAGGAATAAACACTTTACATGCAATTGTATGTGTTGCATTGCAGAAATATCATATAGTCGATTGACTGGTGTCACATAAAGTTAAGGTCCAGCCTTCCTACCGTAGGTATGCATATCATCCGCCCCCAGAATTTTGGTCAAACTTTGAAAATAACGTTGTGTGCAATCTCATCCAATATTCTGAAATGTCGCACTCATTGTGTTTTGTGAACGAATCTATGTCTCGTCACATTTTAGCTCATTATCTGTGAAATTGACAGAATTGTAGCCATTTTTGTGTTAGCTAATGTTGATCAATTGATGCGACCATCTTGAATTTTCCATCCAAAAGCTGTTCAGTTGTTCATGTACATCAAACGATCACTTTCGGCAAGTTCGGATAAAATTCACGTCTGTTTTGTAACATTTTGTTCACAGACAGACAGACATAATCGTTCTTTCAGCTTCAGTGGTAATTCATAGCTTTATTTATAGCGTCGGGGGTGGGGGGGTGGGAGTGTTTAAATTATTCAAACCAAAAACTGCAGAAGAATATATTCATCTGCTCCTGACACGGAAATGTCATCATGCCAACACTGAGTTTAAAAAAAAAAGCAGACAACATGAAATTCAAAGAGTCCACGGCTCAATAGACGGAAACAACTTGACAACACTGTTAGTCCCACAGTGACGTTAATCTTTGGTTCTTCGGTGTTTCACTTGAGAAACTTGTTGATGTCAGAAAGGGTTCAGACAATTCCAGCTCGTGCAACTTGAACATGTTGTGCTCCTGAAAAAATCGTTATGGTTTCCAACGTGTTGGCTTCCAATCGAAGGGAAAAAATACTTTATAATGTTCAGATAAAGCACCACTTCACTTTAAAGTAGTGAAGTGAATTTATGCTTTAATTTTAGCCAATTTAAATGTCTTTTATCTCTGCTCACAATTTAGGTTCTGCCAAGTGAAAAGACTTTATGAAGCCAGTTCTAATATCTCTGCTATATTTATCAGTTAGATGTAATAAAATATTTAAAGGTTATTACTAATCACATTTAAGGCATAGCTAAATCTTCTTTCTCTTTTCCTCACATGAGACCTCTGTTCCAAATGAAGCAGAGATGGGAAATAGAAAAACTCACTTTTTTATTTGCAGTTCAGCAATATGTACATTTTAAAGGTAGATGTAAAACTAAATGTAAAGCTTATTACCTATTTTTACATACCGTAAAGCCTTTAATCACATTTACCATTGAATTCTGTTTTGTTTAAAGCAGAAATATGTTCTCGGCTCCTGTTGACGTCTTTTAAACGACAGCGTGGAGCATATTTCTGTTCAATCCTTGGTATCAAGTAAAAGCTGTCGCTGTGACTTGATGCGTCAACATCTGTGGGAGTGGGTGGTATTTTTTTGGCTTCACTTTTAAACACACCACAGCTGGAAAGTGATAAATTTGACAAATCTGTAATTGGTAACAGGGATCCTAAATTCAGTGGTTTTATTTCCCAGCTTCAACAAGTTTGCAGTTTCGTTTTTCTTTGCCTGTCTCGGTTTCTGTGCCTCGTTGTACCTTTGAACGCTTGTTCCTTGCTGTTTCCTGTCAAAATATTCTGTTTGAGTGAGGAGGATGTTAAATAATGCATGCAGGACTATACTGAGAAAATTTTATGTGTGAGAAATTTTTCCCTCTTGGAGTTTTTGGAAATTTTTCCATTTAATATTCAGATTTTTGTATTTTGACATCAAAGTTATAGGTCAGAGAGACCTTCGTTGGTAAATGTTTAGTTTTTCTTCAAATATCCATCTCCCCTGCTCATAATGTTTGTTTATTTACTCATGCAGACCTAATTATTTATAGCAAAACCAGAAACTGAGGAGAAAACTTCTGTTGAGTGAAAGTTTACTCACCCCAAATAATGCAGCTGAAAAACCCTCTAATTAAACAGAGACTTCGGTTGCAGTTCTGCTGCTAATTCTGCGTGGACACCTTTAGTTTGACCAGTCAAATAGATCGACATGGAGGGGGAAGCACTTAGTATGACCGCAATGTTGACCTTCATCCATAACCGTAGTTTTCACTTCATAATCCTTTCAAAATAAGGTACCGTACAAGTTTTCTTTCTTTCTTTTTATGTGTAGGTGCTTAAAAAGAAGGACTTTGGCATGAAAAACAGCAATAAAATAACAATTTGGTGTGTCATCCTAGGTGTCGGTGTAAGTAAAACAGGAAAAAGTTGAATTTGTTTAACATTTATTCATCGATCGCAACCTATTCCTAATTAAAGTCTAAATAAAAAATATTTTAAATTATAAAATGGTAAAAAAATAGATGTTCAGTGATCTGTTAAGGACCATCTGCCCTCTAACCCCACATAGAAAAGCAGCTAAAGAATATGTATGGGTGGAAAAAAAGGTTTTTGCTTCGTTGTCTGTTATTTATTTATTTGGTAGAAAGATACTAAGTAAGTTTCTCAAGTACCAAACAAATAAACTTTATATATCTAGAATCTTAATTTTTACCTTTTATAACAGTAAATTTTAGAGGTGTTTGGAATTAAGCCCAACTCACACGGTTTCTTTTTTTTTTAACACATATGCTGGTATGTCTAGAAATAGCTATAACATGGGTCAAAATGTGAAAAACTGCTGCATGTTTTTTGTTAAATGTCAAGTTTTGTGACATTTGTAGTGACTGGTGTTGCTGGAGGTCATTGTGTGTGAAATATGTAAAGCAGCAATGCTATGTAGATTTTGTCACAGACACATATGTAATGATGGCTTTTAATAGTATATTTGAAATAAAGCACCATAAATGTGCAGTAAACTGTAAAAAAGTAAAAATAATAAAGGCTAAACATTTATTTAAACAGTTTGTCAGTCTAAATTTGAAGAAATCTTTTCTCAGCGTTTATATAATCTGTCCTCAGTTGTTTTTATTGTTTGTGAATAATTACCGTACTTGTCTGTTTCCATAAAAATTCTTTTTCCTGACCTTCAGAAAACTTCTTGGTTGCTCCCAGTTTTGGATCATCATTCATCTGAACTCTGAAGCCACATTTCATCATTCAAAGCTTTGCTGCATTTGGCAGAATCAGATCCAACAGAATCTCCCTAAACACTTCATAATTCATCTGTCTGCTTTTGTTTTTTGTCACATCATCAATAAACATGAGTCACCCTGTGTCATTGGAAGCCATGCAGCCTCATGAAACTGCCTTTGCTTGTTTTTCAGATAACATTTCAGCTTCACATCATGTGCGAGGCTTTCTCTTTAAATTTCCTTTGTGCCTCTGCTACAGCCTGGTTTTCATTTCCTCTGTTTAAAGAAGGCTGAGTCAGAACTAACCAGGCTTGTTAAGCCACTTTTAAAAAAATTAACTTTAGTCCAATCTTTTTAATGAGGCTTAGAAATGTGGGCGAATACCTTCATTTCTTTTCATAAATGTTTTTTTAACGCTTGCAAACTGAAGCGTGTTCTTTATGTGGCTTCATTATGTGACGTTTTGCATTTCTATAGAATAAATCCTGCAGTTATTCGTCTTTTTTCTGCTTCGGCTCCAAGTTAACCAGTATGGGTCGAATGTTTATCTTCTGATTGGATGGGGTGTTCAATCTCTAGTCCCTGCAGTGTACCAAAGTGTTCTCGGGCAAGACGGTGTACCCTCAATGCCCACCAATATCCTTATGGCTATGTAAGTGAGAATATAAAACCGTATATTTAAAAGAAAGTACTGCGTGAATATGAATAGGTGAATGAGAAACACTTTAAAGTGCTTTGCAGAATGTTAAGAGGTTAAAAGGTGTTACATAAGTTGAGGACCATTTATCTTTTTTTTTTTTCAAGTGTTCTCAGTATTAGTCTATTGAACGTGTTTGCCTATTTAGAATCCACTTAAAGTTTCTTTGAGTTCTCATTGTGAGCTCAGTTACAACTCCTCAAGCCTTGAAATCAACACCATCTTTCACTGTTTAACTGGTAAAGAAATACCTGGAGCAGGAAGCAGCTTTTGAGCATTCAATACACATTTCTTTAGTTTAAAACTGATTTTGTTTTATCAAGATCATCTCACGACTCCCTGCTCGTTGTTTCATGACCCACGGTTGGGTTCTGACCCCACCTTTGGGAACAAACTGCTTTAGAAAATAATAAATTGGTTAAAATGTGTCCCACATTTAGCAGAGCACTTCGATACATCCCTCAGGATAATCTAAGCCCTCTGTATTCTGAAATAAACTTTTCTGCATCATTATTTTAATGTTTCTACTGATGAGTTTTACATTTGTGCATGACTTTTGCTGCTTTACAAATTAATTTAGCTCCTCTTTTTTGTAAATTATGTTCTGTTTAGTAATCAGAAGCAAGAAGCAAATTTGAAAAGCTGGAATCCACGACTCCGTGACATTTTCGTTTGATAATTATTTAAAACGATTAAGCAATAATTCCAATTTGTTTGCGGTTAATTTTATGTGAATTAACTAATCATTCAAGTCGTGCTTCTCCTTTAGAAAATTAAATTTGGATCTCAGCCTCAGGTAAATGTCACATCTGAGACCGGTATTAGTATGCGTTTCTCTCCGCTATTGCATTGCATATCAGATTCGTTTGCATCATCTGTTTTTCCAAGAGTTTACTTTGAAGTCCTCTCAGAAAGCTGTGTGCTACAATGAATGATTTAGACATCTGTCCGTTAAATGTGCTCTTTTGGTGTGGATAGGTGAGTTTGAGCTCATAAGCATACCGTGGGACTTCCAGCATCAGGAGTAGTGAGGTGAAATGGGTTGTAAGAAAGTCTTCAGTCAAGCAAAACAGAGCCCATTTGTTTGTCTAAAGGTGCCACACTTTTTCTGGACCATTTTGAAAGGCGTTGTTACCGGGATGCTGTGCGTTTGCCTATGTGTTTGTGCTCAAGCCCTAAATATGTGGAGAAAACCATAAATAGATGGCAGCCTGCGCCTATTCTGCTTTAGGCAGTGGCCTCGGCCCTTTAATCTTAGCCATCTTTTTCTCTCCTTTCTTCTTTTTTTTTCTCCCTTGGCTCTGACTAACCACCCTTGACGGGAGAAGTGCAGAAAGGTAGGCTGCCTGTCGGCTGCAGGGCAAATTCGAACAAACGAGGGAAATAAAAGAAGGAACGGGAGACAAAAAAGAGAAACTGACAGCTTTGGTATATGAGAATAATTACAAGCTGGAGTGAAATTAGCACAAGCGAATGGAGAGAAAGACTAAAGACCAGCGAAAGAAGAAAGGAAACAGTAGAACTGCTCATGTTATTTTCTTAAGGTGTGGGGTATGAGAGTTGGAGGGAGCTGAGGGAAAATGCTGAACATTGTATCTACAGCTTAACAGGTGTAACAAATTCTAGGAGGAAGTCATTTGCTGTTGCTGCCGCCTTTGCCGTTGTGGCTTTTAGTATAATAGAAAAATGAGAAGTTGCCCAACAGGGACCGCATACAGAATGCATGTATTTGAAACATACAGTGAACAAAGGAGAGAAGGATGAAAGAGGGGAAGGAAAGTGGGCGATGGCTGCATGCTGTCTAATACGCTGGTTATCCCTCTGTGGTTTCTCCTTAAAAAGTCACTGAACTGAAGGGAAATTCCCTTCAGAGCCTTTAAACGAACATCTTCCTGTGGAGGAGAGTTTACATTAGTCCTAATATGTCTTTTAAAACAAGCACGTATCCGTAAGAATGAGCAATTCCATTTCGACAAAAAACCCTCAGTTTCAATTAAGGGGGCCATCAAAGCTCTGAGGAAAAAAAACGACAGGTGCATTCAGAGCAGCTCCCTTTGAAATGTAATAAAAAATGTATAAAAAGAGAAAAAAAGATCACACGGTTTTACTGTAAGTCACGACATGCACGCCCATCGCATCAGGACCACTTTTTCAACATTAAAGGCAGATAACATGCCGACACGTTTAAGGACTACAGCAGGAGCCTCCTCTCCACTCCGTGAGGCAAAAAGCGTGCCTCCAATATGTGGGGAGGCTCCCATTCGCTTCAGATCAGCATAAGGGAAAAAACATGAAAACACACAACTTCCCGTGACTTCCGAACGAGAGCTGATTGATTTTTAAACACCGGAGACTTTACAAGAGAGGGAGAGAGTTATTTGTCCTGAAAGCCTGCTGGCTTTGAAGTATCAACAGAGTTCTGTTTTTCCTCCGTCTGTGCCAATAACGCTTAATAGCCAATGAACTGTCAACAGCAGGCGAGTATGAAACACTTTTATTAGTTTGCACTCTGTTCTGGAGGTGCTGCTGACAACAGCTGTGGGGGGGAAAGAAACACAGAACAAACATAAGATGTGTCCAAGCTTCACATCCAACAGGTAACATTTTCACGTCTCCACGGGAAAACAAGGCACTTGATTGTTACTGTACATCCTATACACCTGGTACTTTGACCCTAAATTCTGCAAAGCCCAACGTTTTTGATAAATCTTTAGATGGAAGTCTTCGTGCGCAGTAAAAATGAAATGAAAATGTTTCATCTTTTGCAGGAAGAGATCAGAGACTTGGACATGCAGCTGAACACATTTGCTTATCTTTTAGAAAAAAGACAGACAGATTTTCCGATGAGCACATTAAACTTAATATAAACTAAACAAGGTAAGCCGTAAAGGGATTACTTACATTGCTGTTTAATCTTCATAAACTGTATTGTAAAACAGACCTGTTTGTTGTGTAGTTTGTGTTAAAATAGCATTTAGAAGGTAAAGAAAACCTTGTTGAGCCCTACCAGAGAAAAGTTGCATCATTTCAGTATTAATCATTGTTGACATCTTGATTTATGCACATTTTTTAAAGATGCAGCTATATGATTTAGGACCACAAATGTTAAAGTCTTTCAAAAGCAAGATGTTTTTCAATTACACAATAAAAGTGGTTTCTAGGTTACTGATGTTCAAATTTAGCATTTAAATCGCAAAAATGGTTTCGCCCCAAGCAAAGTGACGCAGTAGTTCCTGATTTTCCTGATCCATATTTTCTGCCAGACAAGAGGAACAAAGAAGTGATTATGGTATTGTTCCTTTTGGATGGAGTGATAACCACAATGGGGTTGTTATAAGCCTATTAAATGGACAGTGTCACCTGTTATCACTTCCATAGCAACAGCCAGGATGTGCTCTTCTTTATCTCCTGTGAGGCTCAGTCAGGCATCATTATTCTTTCTGTTCAGTGAGAAACAAAAACCAGCCAAGATCATTCAGACAACTTCCCATGGTTGTTTTTAAAAAAGTGCATATATTTTAGCTGTTATCTCGAGATGGGTTTTATTCTAAAAAGGTGCTGAAGAAAAAACTAACAGCACTGAATATCCCAAGTCAGGCAGGAGGCAGACACACGCAAAGCATCAAAGCAAAGCTGATTTTTAGTTTAACATTTTTTCTGACCATTTTTTAAAAAAGATATTGTAACATTTTCATTGAGTGACCTTCATAAGAGCATGGCAGAAATGAAGTCTTTCATAGATTTTTTTTCCCCCCAAAGCCAATCACCTGCCAATTCCCATGTTTAAATGACTTGACCTTTCTTTCATGCTTTGATAAAGGGCACAGTGTCCGATTGTTGGCACATTGGTCGACATGACCAGAACAAATTGGTAAAATTGAGACCAGTCTTCTATCTTCTGAAGAAGTAGTGTTTTTTTTTTCTCTCTCCACCGAGAGTCCCAACACTACATCATAGCCTGGGCTTACCACCATTTATTTTCTGTTTCAAGCTCTGATGGGTTGATTTCAGCATCAAATCACTGGCGCTTCAGCAGCACCAAATCGTTACCAAAAAACTGTTTTCGTCATGAGTTAGAGGTGCAGGTATAGAGACCAACGAGAATGCTGTGAGTGCCATGTTTAAATTCTCAGTTAGTTTTGTTAGTTGTTGGTTAAATCCAGGACAGAACAACGAAATTAACATTAACGAAATGTTAAATTCGCACCAAAGCAATGCACATTTGTCTGTTATCCGTCTGCTGTTTGCTTCTATATCACAAGTTCCATCATGAATGGTGGTCAGTACCCTTTGATTTATTTATTTATCTTATATTTATTTACTTTTATGTAACCTGGCAAAGCCCATTGAGATCACAGATCTCTGCAAGGGAAACTAGGCTGGCGAGGCACTTGTGCGTGCATGTTTGGTCTGCAAATGTATATGTTTTGTTTACAGCTATGTTCATAAACAGAATCTGACTTAAACTTATCTGCCTCCACAATTATGAATTAACTTGCTGATGTACACTTTTGAAATGGAGATTTTGGACAGTTTTGTAAAATAGACAATTTAATTTACTTTATTTTACCTGGACAGGTTTTCCATCTGAGGAGAGTAACCCAAAATCCAGCGAGTGAAAACAGCTCAAAGAGAACTTAGAGCAAAAAAAAAAAAGATAACTACTTATCTTCAAATAATAACCTTTCTCTTCTGAATGAAACTGCAAATGTAACCAGACAGCAACAAAGAATTTGTCCCTGAAGTGCTCCTTCATGTTGATTTTGTTGTTTTATTTATAGAGATTATCATCCTCCAGAAGGATTGAGACGATAGCACCTCCTGGAAATATGTATTTGAGGAAAAACAGATGATAATGTCCATTTAATGAGGCAATAACAAACTGTCGGCGAAGGGAGACCAACTGTAGGATCGCTGGTGCATCTGGAGGCTGATGAGGTTCACAAAACCAGAAGGAAATTATTTCTGGTACACAATTCATTGCTCTTCCTATTTCCTAAATGTTTTTAAGTAATAAATTTAGTATGATTAAACTTTTTCAAACATTTAAAAAGGATCATCATTTGGATTGATGAACTAAAATTTATCTTTTTTCTCAACTGATAAATCTTGTATAATTAAACTTTTTCAGACACTTAAAAAAAGGCAGCATTGCTTGTATTGACGAGGTGATTTAAAGACTCCTAATTAAAACATTGACCCACCATGCTGAGGGTGAGTTTTCCTGGCATAGCCTTTTCCTTTTTTTTGTCTCTAAAAGAAAAAATATTAAACCTTGCACCTCAATATTAAAGCTCCCATGTGAAGTGACAGAAAATGCGCACTGAAAGGTCACAGTCTATATTTTGGGCTGTAATAATGAGATGGAGGAAAAGCTTTTCTTTTTTTTTCTCACAGAACTACACAAATTAAGCTTGGATATTTTTAGAAGTTTCAACAGAATTACAAGTAAAAAAAATAAAAACATCATTAAAACATTTCAAACAACAAATGTAGAGTTAAAAGTGTGAGAGGTAAGGTAGTCAAGCCTCCGTTGTACGACACTGGACTCTACTAGACTTGAGCGTCTCTACAAGACTCTCTGGCAGTTGTGCTCACAGTGTTGACTTTTAAAAAAAAAAGCACTCTCACAAATCAGAACAATGCATTTCAAGTTTCTCTTAGCACGACGTAATGCACAGACAGCCGAGCTTGCCAAATGCATTTTCACAGCTCTGTGTTGCACCGGCCGCTCTTGCAGTGATATTCCATACGAATTATCTGTTGGGAGGTGATACTGGCGCCGCCTGTCCAAGTTGTAATTTCGAGATGTACGTACAAATATTTCTGCATGCATGTTCGGATCGATTCTCTACAGTTCATGGGAGATGAAAGAGGGTCCTAAAGACGTCGCTGTGGGCTCCAAGCTGACGCGGGAGAGATTGTGGCTTTGAGAGCGAGGCAGTGTGTGATAATGAGAGGGAGGAGCTATCTCCTGGGCTTGGCCCTCTTCCTGCTCCGAGTTCTGACTTGGCACCGTAGAGCTTCCTGGTTCTGCTCCAGCTACAGTCCCAGCTCCTGCTGCACCGTGCTCCTGCTTGTGTTTCTCCCAGGCAGAGCTCAGCTTCACAGCTAACGCCAGCAGGTTTTTCCCCAGAAACACAGTAGACACACGGGAGTCTCTGTACCACAGCATGCCTGTTCCCCTCAGGGCCAGTGTAAAGATGTTAATGGTGACCAAGCTCAGCCAAGGGTACAGAGCCTCCTTATGGGGTCCCCTTTGTCCTGGCAGGCCTGTGGCCCCCAGCTCCGTGAGGGCCACACATGGCAGCAGCAGCAAGAGGGCGTAGCAGTAGAAGAAGACCAGGCCCTCTGCCCAAATTGGCAGCCTCTGCTCGGCAACCGCTCCAGATCCACCCTGAGCTTCCCACAGCCCAGCCTGCAGGTCCAGCACATCCAGCAGATCCACCACAACCCACAGGAGTCGACTCCTCACTTCCTGCTTCCTGCGTTGCGGCGTCATATGGTCAGCTCCCGTTAGGATGAGAAACAGGGAGGGCAGGCAGATGGACAGCAGCAGCGTCAGCGTCTTCCGAGCCAGTGGGTCGGGCGGCCGGCGCTCCTGCCTGTAGTTGTGGCAGACGAAGAAGAGCTTCAACTGGAGGAGTGACAGGAACAAGAACCAAAGGGCGTTGGCGAACCCGCGGCGTGGCGACTGCGCCTCAGAAACCACCCCAGCCGAGACAAAGCGCAGAGCGAGCAGGAAACAAATGTCACCTAGCAGCACTGTCACGTACTGCCACATGCTTGGTCCTGAAAGGCCACGAGCTCCCAGCATGCTCTGCTCCAGCAGGTAAAGGTCCACCACTGCCATCGTGCTCACCGTGACCAGGGTTGATACGCACACCTGGGGCGTGGGCACCATGCCTGAGGAACACACACAGATGCACACAATTTCTGTCTTGTTCCAGTGACAAACGTTTAGAATCAAACATGCTGGTTTTTGTCAAACCAGCTGTAGAATACTTTGATGCTTGTTGCTATGGTTAAAGACATTGGCTGCAGACGAAGCAGAGAGCGCTCTTCATCTTTGGCCAGAGCTGCACATTCTGGTCGCTCAAGCTGGGTAGCCTATTAAATTGTTAGTTTTTTCCCCTCCTCCATTGCTCTTTGAATTAAACCGTTTTCATTTTCCATTTAAGTAAACATAGCTTCCTTGTGATTCTCAGCTTTCCCACAAGTTTCTCTGTTGCCACCATTTTTGTTTCTGTTCATTTGCCTATTCTCAGCTTATTCATTATTAATTAATTGCATTCAGGCGCAGCTAGGTACTCTGTCAAAGCATTTTCTTTGCCTCTATAGTCTGCCGCGTTTATTCTCATACAGTGCTGCAGCCTTTAATCATCCCAAATCCCATCTCTTTTTAGATGAATATTGATAACTTGCTATTTGTTTAGAGATGCGCTCGTCTCGTTGCCGTTGTGTGCTCTGTGTGCGTCGGGGGCCGCTGCGTAAACACAATGCTAATGTCGCTGAATGTGATCTTATTTTGTTGCAGCTCATATTGTATATCAGCCACGGACGGCATAAAAAACAGTATCGATCCCAGAGTGAGAAATGATCATTGACTTTTTACAGTGGGATCGAACGGGCGTCTCTTTATCGTGTTTAGCTGAAAAGCCCGGTGCACACTGGCCCCTTCACTGTCTGTTTTCTCCTCGCAGCCACTCGGCGATGTCAACCCCTCTCAGCCGGATCGATCACATTGTAATATAAAATCATTACCGGTTTCAGATGTGTCCTGACGGCAACAGTTGAGCATGATCGAGCTCGAGATTGTCAGCACGGCTGCTGCCTCTGAGAAGAGTCTGTCAGTGAAAAATGTGTATTGATATCTCAGTGATGGAAGACACATCGCCTCTCTGACTGTAAGGAGCTCTGTCACCTCCTCTGTCCTGTCTGAATCATTACAGAAGACAAAAGTACTCCCCACTGGGTAAAAGAAAAAAAAAGGTTTGAGTTGTGTCGAAAAGAACTGTAAGTGAAAGAGTAATAGGCCTTTTGGGGTCTCTATATTCCTAATAAAAAAGTCTTCCTGCAAGATCGTGACTGTTACTGCCTGCCACCTAAGGCAATAATGTTTTTGCCTCTGTGTGTGTTTGTTAGTAGCATTAGCAAAATGTCTCAGGACCCAATGGACAGATTCTATTAAAACTCAGAAATTAGTCACTGGATGCACATCTACAACTGATTTCTTTTGGACTTAAGCTGATTCAAAGTGTCCACCACAGCTCATTGACCCTAAAAACCACAAATCTGGTTAAACCTCAGCCAGTTTACAGATACTCAGCTAAAAATTTGTGCGGTAGTAGCTGAGAGTCATTCCTCACTTGTGTTGCGATCAAAACACATTGAGTGATATTTTAACTGAAAACCTGGGTATTGACTGTGTTGGTGTCTACCTTGTTTTTGTCTGTTAGCAACATATCTCATGAACCACTTAAGTGATTTTAATGAAATTCTCAGAAAGTAGACACTGGATGTAAATCTACAACTGACCGACTTTTGGATTGCCACAAACTCAAGATCTCAAAATACTGCATGAACTTTTGACCAAATCATGTATAACTTGATCCTTTTCTATTATACTGTGACTTTAGTTAAAAACACTCACATGAAAGATGATATACATTCCTTGAAGGAATAGCTAGGCCTTTAAATAATGTATAGGCTTATGGGGGAAAAAAGGAGGCTTAACTGTAGACAAAAAGACTTATATTGAGACGTGCATTTCATGAGCCATTATTACTGAACGAATCAAAGGCAATAAAGTTTTGTTTTGAAACTGAAGAATGAAAGAAAAAAAAGATCTGAGCTGATTAATCTTGCTCATAGGCATGGTGGGAGGACAGATGTAGATCATGCCAGGATTGGAAATATTTCATTGTCAACGAAGCCTTTTGTCTCTCAAAAACCTAATTATGGTTCCCCGAAACCTGAATGAATTTCAGCGAGCCGCAGATTGAGGATGGAGGGAGGGGATATTGGAATTTAAATGTGTCCTCTGTTTCTTTGGGGAATGAAATCAGCCTGAAGGGGTGAAGAAGTTTGCGGTGACTGCTGCAGCTGCCCCTCTGCTCCCTCTCTCTGAGGTCGTGTCTGCTATACGTTATTCCACCCCTCGCCTTGATTCCGCTTTGGAAATCTCCCCGGCCAGCCCGTGTTTGTGTTTTGACTCCCTGTCAGCGCCGTGTAATTTATTCTGTTCAGAGTGAGAGACAGGGATGTCAGCCCGCGTGTCCACTCGGCTCATCAATAATGACCGAATTTATCATTCCGCTGTCTGCGAAGTGACACCGCTGTTGACAAGGTGAGGCAACCTATTTCACAGTAACCATGAGTAATGGCTTATAATAGTGTGCAGGTGAAAGATTCGTGCAAATTCTGTTTAGCTCTAAACAGAAAAAAAATTCCTCTCAGTTTTATCATGCCTCTCACCGGGTGCACTGTTGTCCAAGTAATCATCCAAAAAGCACTTTAATCCCCCCGCACCCCACCCCCAAACACATCCTGACAGAGATTAAAACCAGGCATGGGCTTTTGCCACTTGGATTTGTTTTGTTATTAAAATCGTCTACCGCCTTTCATGCCAGAGTTTTAAACTAATCGTTTGTTGAGAAATGACAGCGATGGCATTTTGGTCAAACCTTGAAAATAACATTGCACACAATCCCATGTGAGTTTCATTAAAATCTGTGATCGATGTGCTCAAATTGTGTGTTGTGGACAATGGTCAGCCACTACCACACCAAATTCTATATCTGTAAAATAAAATTAAAATCGTCTAGGATGTAGCTCTTTTTTGTTTATGCTAAGTTCATTTTGGGTTACATTTATAAGGTAATTTTCTTGTCAACCTAATATTACTTTCGGAAAGTTTGAATAAAGTCCATCCTCTTGTTCTTTAGATATTTTGCTAACAAGTTGATTCAAATAGGTTGTGGTAAAGTTTTAAATGTAGATGTTGCACAATCTGTGCTCAGAGTAGATGTTGGGGATCACTCTCAGTGAAGACCACACCAAACTGTAGTTCAATATTTATAAAACTCGTGGAGTTGCAGCCATTTTTAGGTTTGCTAAGATCAGTTAGCCGCAGTGGTTATCCTGAATCAGGAACGTTAATCAGTATATGCTAACCCAATGGTTACTCTGACTGACTGATTCAGATTTGTGCAGCGAGTCATGAGATATTTTGGTAACAGACGGAGGAAGACAACGACATGTGCAAAAACATTATCGCTCCACCTTTGCCTTCGGTGGTGGGCAATTATAATTGGATAATTAAGTTGTGGACAGACGTAGAGCCAAGATGAATGCACCTGGAGTTCCAAATTGCACCTCAGACAAAAATCCTTCACAACCACAGGTGGGGTGGCAGAGAGTCACATCATCTGAGCCATGATGTGCCAAACCAATAATTTAATAGAGTTCCTGATTATGCAGAGTCTGATCCACATTTGTTGCGGTTCTGTTTTTGTGCGCCCCATATCTTTCTATTTTTTTTTTTTACTGTCCTGCATCCTTTACTTTAACAACACCTAATAAAGCACCTCTCTGCAACATCTGTTTCATAACTGCCCCATTAGCTGCAGGTAATACAGATTTGTCAGTGCATTGGATGGTAGTAATAAAAGGAAAAACTGAAGCTTTTAGTTACCCAAACCATTCGCGTTGCGCTCTGGCTCGATCGTCCTGCTGCTCTGATTTACAGCAGAGTAAAAAGAAGAAGAAGAAGAGCTGCCGGTGACCAATAAAGTCCCTGTTAATGTCGATGATAAGCCAAGATAAAAGTGTCACTGTCCGGGTGTTCGGGCGCACTCAGGCTCCAGGAGAACAAGTCATCGCTTCTGCTTCAAAATATAAAAAAGAAGACTTGAGTAAAAATAAAAGATTTCCTCATCCACGTAGATCTAGTGTGGCAGATGTTACTGTCCCCGACTCTTCCCTTGCTGCTTCTTCTTTTTCTTTCTTTTTTTTTTCTCCAATCTCTGTGGTGTTTTTAGAAGCTCCGGATCTGGATCTGTCGCCTCCCGCAGTGTCGGGGTCTGTTGTTAATCTTTTGACACAGCGGCAGCAGGGGAAGAAGGAAGGAAGGAGGAGGAGAGTCGTCCCCCGGCTGTGCACAGCAGCCGCGGACGCGCTCAGAAGCGGAGCATCGTTTCAGAGCAAAAACCGCAGAGAGCAGCCCCGGGAAAGAGGCTCCGGGGACTGGAGGAGGGGAAGAAAGGAGAGGCAGGAGATCCGCCGAGCAGCGCAAACTCCCTCACGCTTGCCGAGTTTTGGTGTTCATTTGTAAGCAGGCTACGTGCTGGATGCTCAGACCTCCCACCCAATTCAGTTCCTCCTCCACCAGCAGCCTGTGTGGATGTCGGAGCTCTCTCTAACAGTATTTATTCTAACGTGAGGCTGCTTTGTGTCGGAGAAGCACACACCTTATTTACCCCCTCCCTGCTGGAAAAGTGGAGCAGAGGAAGTGGAGCGAAAGATGTTTGTTGCCTTAAGACACATTTAGACCTCAGGAGGCAGATGTTACAACTTTAATTAGCCCTTCTTTCTGTCTACTTGCTGCTTTAGTCACACAAGGAAATTATTCTTCTGTTGTAGATTAACTTACTAAAGGATGCCCAGACAGAAGGGTGGGGGAGTTTTTACCGAGTTTTCTGTTAAAAATGGATTTTGATGGGGCTGGCTTGCTTCTTTATACCAAAACGCAGATGATGTTTTTGCCCATATTTATGTCTGTTAGCAAAATATCTCCTGGACAGATTTTATTGAAACTTCTAGAGAATAATCAATGAATGTGCCTCTGCAACTGACTTAATTCAAGATGGGCACCACAACCAACTTCTTTTTCAAAACAAACAAACAAAATGGTTATAATTCCGTCAGTTTTATAAATTTTGAGCTAATATTTGGTGTGGTTGTAGCTGAGACTAATCCACAGCACATACTCGGAGCGTGAGATTTCACAACATTTCTTGGCACAAGATGAATTTTAGTCCAAAAGTCTGGCAATGTGCTTTCCTTCAAGGAATGCTCAAACATTCGTTTTTGTTCAAGAATTCAATTTTAGTTTCTTTGTTGACCACATATGAATTCTTTTTTCAAATTTCACTTCAAATTTCACACTGTTACTGTGCCTTCAAGGTCCAACATTTTATTTTTAAGCCAAGGCTGAAGTCCTCAGCTCTCCTCTGTTCTGTGGCTCCTGGGTTTCGTTGTGGAGTGAGAGGTTTAATCAGACTGCTGAGAAATGCGATGGAGAGTCATCTTTCTTGTCAGATTCAGCTCTGCGCTCTGCTGGCTTCTAAGAGAGGAGAGATTTTCCATTTTCCTCACTTCAGTGTTTTATTTTTTTATTCTGTGTGTGTGTGTGTGTGTGTGTGTGTGGGTGCTCTTCACCCTCTTCCACTTTTCTGTCACACATCTGCTCATGCTTATCTCATTCTCCTCTCCATCCTCCCTGCTTTTCTTCTCCTGCTCCCACCGGGTGTGGTTGAAGGTCACTTGCACATTGGCTCACTTTCACAGAGGATGGAAAAGAACGAGAGGGGAGGCAGCCAGGCGGGCGGTCAGACCGTCCACAGTACTGTGCACTCATCACTTTTTCGCCTCAGACACGAGCTGCGAAGTTTAAAAGGACGCGCGGGGTTATCCGTGAATGCTAACGGCATCAACAGCGAGTCACGCTCCTCATCAGACCAGAGGCAGACCTCTGCAGACACGCAGGAGCCGTCATCTTCCTGCTCTTACTCGGTGTCATATCATGGTGTGAGGAACAAATCACACCGGCGCAGGAGATATTATGTTGTTACACCACACATTCATCTTTTCTTGTCAAAATCTGGCATTAATATCTCCCATAATTCAACCTGATTCCCGCAGTTCTGCAGGTAGCAGATAATGAACCCTGGAGCTGCTAGCCTCCAGCAGAGATGAAGAGTAGACTACAGATGTTTCAGAAGCTGGCTTCTCTTTATGAATGTAGAACCAGAGAGCAGACACATTTTGTGAATTTAGGGAAGATTTAATGTGGAGGGGCATATGTAGCGCAATATGAAGGTGTTTTACTTTTACACAAGTGTTTTTTTTTCTCTTATAAATAATGATCTTGAGAAAAGCTTTGACTAAAATACTAATGTGTACCCTCCACCGTTAAAGGCAAGTGATTATTTTATTGCCTTTGCCGGAGCATGTTTCTCTCACCGCAATATATCTTATAAACAAGCTGGTGGATTTTAACAAAACTCTCAAAGTAATCATTGGAAGTACATCAACAATGGATTAACCTCAGGAGTTAACACAATTCAAAATGGCCACCACGGCTAATTAATATTAGCAGATAATAACTTTTATAACTCACTCAGCTTTACAGATATTCAGCTACAATTTTGGTCATTTAGCAGCTGAGAGTCACAATGTCTTTGTTTTGAGTATCAAATTCGATACCGGATTGGAGTGCAACAGTATGTATAAGGGGTCTTCGATGTGTTTTTAGTCTGGTACCCCCAAATGGATGGTGAGACGGAGCAAGGACCCCCGTACATAAATAAATATATACTACACATTGTCTATGTGTATATATGAATACACTGGAATGCATGGAAGTTCACGCTGGCAATGAAGCAGAGTTCAGGTGGTGTGATTACTAAATGTGTCCATTTCAGACTGAAATATACAACTGAATTCATCAATTTTCTACATGTAGGATTCATATTAATGTGTGTTTAAAGACATAATTTAAACAAAGTATTATATAAAGTATTATTAAATTTTGTTATTATTTTTCTTGACCTCCTCCAGGTAAGACCCATATTTGAAGACCTCTGGTATGCTGTATATTTGATTTGAACCAGACACAGGGGCTATAGGAGAGACACCTTTGTTCTATAAAATATAAAATAAATGTGTTTTTAAAGTCATTGTTTAACGTTTAAGTCTAGCTCTGCAAATACTCTGTATCGGTGAGTACCCCAACTAAACTACTTGGTTTGAGAAAAAGTGGTAATGGGACGGCCTTAGTTTTAGGTAGTTTTATAGTAAACAAACTTTGATTGTTTATGTGAAGCCTGGCCTTTTATGGCCTTCTCACCATAAAACAGTGACAGCAGTATAATATAAACAGTGTTGAGCACATTGTCGTGAATGTTTCTCCGTACATTTGTGATAACTAATGCACCAGCCAACATCAGAGGACCAGTTTAAGCCAGAAAACATGCTGATAGTTGTTTCAGTAAGAGGACAGTCTGACCTGAGCTCAGCTGTTACAGACAAGTCGTTAGATCCTATTTCCTATAACTTTTATCTTTGATACCATCAGCCATTGCCTGGCTGCAATTGAACCTTTTTACAATTGGAATACAGAGTGAGGTGTCTTGACCTGAAATGTCCATTTTATATTAAAATGTCAGCTTCTTGAGTAACCATTGGTACAAATGTTTTGGCATTAACTACATAAATCATCACAGGGCATTAGTCAAAAAAGGCCATATAAGTGCAAAACCATCTTCTCAGTCATAAAAATGCATTTCCTTTAGTTGTTCATTTGATATTTTGATTGTAACTGTTTTCATGTTGGAGACTGAACTGTCTGTGCACATGCACAGGTTGTTAAAATACCTGTTTTTTTATATCAGAATCAGTGTCGTTACCTTCCCTGTCCTGGTACCAGTTTACCAGAAACACCCCTGCAGACGTCTATAAAAGCTATGCCAAACCAATACTTTATAAACCACAGTTTATGTTAAGCATACATTTCAAAGATCAAACTTTTTTTGTTAGTTTTCCACTGGAATAAGCTTGAGCTGCCAGCCATCACACAAACTGGTTAAATGTTAAGTCTCTTTTCATCTTCAGATTTGTGCTTATGTCCGCTTTAGAGCCTCCATGTGAGACGTTTTGGCAGCGTTTTGTTTTTAAACCATATTTCAGGGATTTGCTCAGTGTTGCAGCTGAGAGCGTAACAGTCTCAGAGATAATGCCAAACGTTTAACATCGTACCGCCACTTGCTGTTTGGAGCCGGTGAACACTCGGGACTGAATGCCACGTCTACCTGCTGCTATTCTAGACAAAATCCAGATGTTTTGTTGAAGTGTGATTGTAGTCCATCACCTGACTCTTTGTGTCTGGCTTCTCTTTTTTTATTATTTCTTTTTATTAAATTCGTCTCCAGCATGGTGTCATGGCAGCCTGCAGTTCAGGCTTCTGTTTCTGTTACAGCCTCCACATGTGATTAATCATGTGAAGTGGCAAAAAGCACAACACTGTCAGGTCTGTGATGGGGACCTAATGGAGTTGAAAATGGGATATTTTGTCATGATGCAATCCATTTTGTGCGCCGTCGCGAGCTTGCTTGCATTCACCCTGCCCTCGAAAGGCAAATTCTTCGTTTTGCTTGAGGTACAAAGAAAAGAGAGGAGGAGGAGGCGGCGGCGGCTGGGACTATTTTTGATCAAAGGTTCAAACAATAGTAACTCCACTGAGAGGTTTTACCTTGCTTTTGTTTTTACAAATACAAATCCCTGAATTTGGTTCACTCCTTCAAGTCTGCACTTGCTCCGGTTGGAGCAGTTCTTTCATTCAGGCCTCAGCGCAGTTCACTGGAGACTGGGGGGGATGAAAATCACTTTTATTTTCCACTTTCAAGACTAATCCACTCATTCCACTGTGCAAAATCAAGTAAAATGCATGTCCAGCATGAGCTCCCATTTATTTGGAGCTATTTGCAGTCTGTAGTTCTGCCTCCTGAAATGACCTACTGTTCAGCCCCTCTGCAGCCGAGGGGTTCAGCACGAAACCTAATCAGCTGTATGACGCTGCGGCGAGGGCCGAATGTGATAAAACGCCAACACTGGAGCCGATTAAATGAACAAGTTAATGAAGGTAATGAATGAGAGTGTTTCACACTAAAGAGTTTAATTAACCTTGCCTCCCAGCAGCTCCTCCTCTCTGTCACACCTTTGTCGCCACATTGCATACCCTCTCTGTGCTCATCGCCAGGGGCAATTTATTCACAGGCTTTGAGTTCCTGGGGGCAATTAATATTACATCCTGCCCCACACTTCTGTATCCTTTGTACTCCAGTTATTTTTTCTACCTGAATAAGCTTCTCCTGACCCACAGTCCCTCTTTTGAGTTATTTTCTGTGACATCCTCTTTATGGAGGTGGGAGATGATGTATCTGTGTGTGTGTGTTTGTCTGTCAGCAAAATATCTTGTGAACCACTTGACAGATTTTAATAAAACTCCCAGAAAATAATCATTGGATTCACA
>JAVKLF010000161.1:14039298-14053187 GCA_034783495.1 Millerichthys robustus | reverse complement strand
CTCTCACAACCCCACCCCGCATTAGGGGCTCCTTGGTCTGAGGTGCAGTTGTCGGGCCTGTCCAGCAGGTGGCAGCAGTCAGCCGCTCGTCTCACCTCCAGCGGCAGCATCACTGCGGCAGGTAGAGCTGGAACAAAATGTTCGTTTTTCGCAGAGAAAAGATGCAACCTTCGGGACGGTTTTTGTTTGATCTGAGCCTGTCGGGGTGCGTTTGATCACAAAGAATTGTTTCTGTTCACAAATACGTGTTTTAGTGCCCCTGCTCTGTGATGTTAGTGTCTCACCACTGTGTGGAGATGCTGCTTGTTCCACATCCCTCTTTACCCGCTTTTTTTTTTTACTGTACCTCTAATTTTAGCCTCCTCTGACTCTTTCTTTGTCTCCCCCTCTTTAATCCCTCCCCTCTATGATCCCCCTGAATAGAAGCTGAGAATAGATGAGGAATGCCTATATATGGAGCTTTACACCAGTCTGAGCGTCTCACAGGTACATCAGCAAATGTGGGCTACTGTGATTTGTAAAGAGGTGTGTGTATGTGGGAAGGGGGGAGGGGGGTTATCTTCCTACTATAATGTGTGTGTGTGTGTGTCGTCATAAGTGGGAGGCCATCTGTGTGCACATTCTCACACAAGAAAAAAAAAAGCCCTCAAAGCCGAGCGTGTGCGTCAGTCTGAGTCAGATAGTGTCTCATTCTGTCTCGTCATACGTGTGCGTCAGAGCTGTTGCTGAGCGAAACTCGCTCCGGGGGAAGAAAGGAGAGGAGAGGATGTGAGGGAGGGAGAAGAAGGAGATGATGATAATGATGATGATGATGATAATGATGAAGGAACTGTGACGACACACATGTATCCGCAGCGTTAAGTGCACTTTATTATAAATGCATTTGTATGACAACCAAATACACTTATAAGCATCACAATAGAACACTGGTTCACAATGTCCATTCTGCAAAGAAAATAAGCAAAGTTTTTTTTTTGTTTAAGATTCATTTTCCATCTCTTGTGATAAAAATCTCTCTCTTGTATGTACAGACCATACAAATGTACAAAAGTGTACAACCTTTCAGAAAAGAGCATATGCCTACATCCTGGGACATAATGCATATGAATAAACATCTTTGTTTTGTATGTCACACATAATTATATATAGTTTTTACACATGTATATTATAATTTAGCCTTTAATAGCTAGAACGTAGGAATCAATCCTTTACTTGACCGTAGACAACTCTACGAGCATGTCGACACCATGGGAATTGTACCATTCTCAACCCGTGTCGTTTTTTTGTTTTATCTCTTTTTAAAATAGAAATAGCACCCCGTCCCCGTTTTCATTTTTTTAAAACAAAACCTTTGTGTATTCTAACCCCTCTCAAAAAAGAAGAATCGCTCACGTCGCATATAAGTCCGTTGTGCCTCACTACACCGCAACTCCAGAGGAGCCTCGATGTGAATGTCCTAAATGGACATGAAGAAGAGAGTTCAGGGGTCAGCGGGTCAGGAGGCAGGAGCCGCTATAAGCTGCCAGCATTGCAAATATTGATGCTGCAAGAATATCCAGCCCTCGGGTCAAAAGGCAAACAGAAGAGGGGGGATAGGAGGAAGAGGAGGACCCGCTGAGTCCACGTAATGTACAGTACAGAGTAGCAGAGGGTTTGGGGCATGATCAGGGTCCTGGCAAACAGCTCTGCTTTTATGGTTACATTTTCTGCAGATTTTCACGTGCCAGGATTTCCCTTCACATGTTTTTCTTTTTCTTGTTTTTTCCTTTTTTGTTTTTGTCCGCACATTGACACGTTGATACACAAGATTTCCGATGGAGATATGAACTCTTAAAGGTTTTGAAGCCGCAAACTCAAAGCTCAAAGTATCTCAGGTTCGTCTGAATACTGTTTGTAAGTTTTGTTTGCTCTTTTTTGTAACTCTGGAAGGCTTTAAAACCAAAGTAGATGGATTTCACTCAAGAAATCGGGTTGATTTGCTGATTGTGTTCGCACTAAGATTGTAAACAATTGTAAGCGATTGACTTTAATACATTTGAGGTTTGGGTTTGCGTTGCTGCATGTCAGGCAAAAAAAGTGCTATAATTCATCATCTCACTACTGAAATAGCAAGAAATGTCTCTTTTTTTTGTTCACAACAGATATTTCACTACGAGTGAATACACATACGTATATTGAGGTTTGATCATCTCTCTGATCACATCATGTAAAGTTAACAGGACGCCACATGGACTCAGAACCTAGGAAGTTGTGGGTCCATGCAGCTGCACCATCGTGTTGCACCATTGTTGTAGTTTCACACAGATAAATGACTGAACAAAAATATAAAGCCAATCTTTGTTCTCAGCAGACATGTAGGAGTTGAAGTCCTTAAGTTTTATATACATTATGTATATTTATACACTTAATTATGTTTTACTTTTCAGTAAAAGGGTCTCCACAAAATATGACAATATGCCATACTTAATGAAGTAAGTCACAGACTTATTTTAGAACGGAGGAACACTTCCACTCCCATCTGGAAACAGAAAAATAGAGAACATTAGTGATTAAGTTACAGATTTTTCCTTTTGTTTTCAAAACTGAGGTAAAGATTCTCACCTTTATGGAAGCACTGTGGCGATGGATGACATTGGAGTTGATACAACTCAGGTTGTTGCCCTAAGCCAGGGGCGATCGAGGCACCTGCCCCAAACATGGGTTCCAGGACGGCCAGTTCCTCCAGGAGGGACTGAGTGCAAGACACGGCGGGCATGGGCGAGGCGACGGGCGTGGAGGCGGCGGGGCTCAGGGTGGCAGTGAGGATGAGGGGAGGGGAAGCCGGGATGGAGGAGCAGGAGGACATTGGAGATGACGCCATCTCGATCTCCATCGTTTCCTCCGCTAGCCCCTCCCCTTCCGCCGCCACCCCAACCTCAGCTGCCACAGTCGCCCCGCACCCGGCCATGGAGTTACGGTGCGCCGATTGGACGCTACAGATGTGGCCCACTCCCTCAAACTGGGAGGGTTGGTGCCAGCACACTGGGGGATGAAGAGGGGTTGGGCTGGGGGCATCGGCCACTGGGGAGGTCAAAGGGGAGGGCGAAGAGAGGCCGGGGGTCTCGGGTGGAGCAAAGTCGTCTTGCAGAAGGGTTTCTAGTATGCTCTCTTCAAACAGAGAATCATCATCGTCTAGGAAGATGGGAAAGTCCAGGCCTCTCCATGTCTTAATGGGATAGAACTCCCTCAGCATGTGGACCGAATCAGCAGGTTCTGCAGCTGGAGACAGGAAGGGGGAGGGAGGGGAGGAGGAGGGGGAGAACTTGGACAGGAGCGGATCCAGGTAGAATCCCTCGGCCAGTGAGCTGATGTGCTGGGCGAGGAGGGATATTTCTGCCCTCTCCTTCTCCCGCTCGAGAGAAAAGAAGGAAGGGCAGGGCTGCTTCCCCGGCGACGCCTCAGGGGTGAGGAGGCCTTCAGGGGGACACTGAAGGGGTCCCAGTGGTACATCCACATACAGTGGACCCCGTACCTCAGGCAGGGTCATCACTGTGCAGTCCCCGTCCCCGGGGCTGTCGGGCGTGGGGGGCAGTTTCTCGTATAGGGCGCCGGTGCAGGGCTCCACGGAGAAGAGGAGGTCAGTGGAAAGGGAAGGCAGTGCGAGGGGGAGCTTCGCAGAGAGGTTGGTGGGTGGAGCCGGGCTGGAGGCCGTGGTGGGTGGGGCTGTGGAGGGTGCCGAAGGGGCCAGGGAGGTGGAGGCAGTGGCAGTCGTAGCAGAGGGTGGAGGAGTGGTCGTGCCAGTCGGGTCAAAGCTAAAGAGGGGTTCGCCGAACTGGAAGCTGGTCCCGCTGACTTGGGGGGTGTAAGGGGGCGTGCACACAAACTCTTTGGTCTGCTGAGCTTGTGAGGTGGGCACAGGAGGAAGCGGCAGGGGGAGAGCCGGCAGAGGGGGGTCAAGCTGGAAGGAGGGTGGCAGGAGAATGTTCTGAGTCAGAAAGTCTAGATCTGCTACTGTTTCGACGGTGACCGGAGTGGGTGAGGAGGCCGCAGAGGGGGTCTCTGCCGGGTGCTGCTGAAAGAAGCTCTCCTCCTCCAGAGACGAGATGCTGGAGCGGGGGTCACCCTCCACTTGCATGGCCTCAGTGACTGAGCTCCCGGGCTCATCGGAGGAGCCAACACTGCAGCCAGCGGTGCTAAAATCGAAGGACTGGGCGGACAGGCCGCTGCTGCCGGGGGTGAACACCTGGTCTGGGCTGGAGAGGGTCTCTGGAGACTGCAGACTCAGGCTCTCCTGCTGCAAGGAGCCAGCACTCAGAACCAGGGTAAGCTGGGTCTGCTCTGAGCTGAGCTGCTGACGCACCGACCAGGCCTCAGAGTCGCTGAGAAGAGAAAACGACAAACTAAAATGTCAGACTGGTGTTTTCATTCATCAGCTGTTGCATGATAGTTCATCAAAAGAGCAGTAGGTACCTGATGATGTAGTTGTTGCTTCTGATGGGGAAGTCTCCAGACTGCAGTTGAAGCACCATGTAGAGCCAAACCCAGGACAGATCCTGAGTCTGCACACGAACCACCATCTCAGCTCTGCCCTCTCCACCTTCTCTCACTGTTCAACAACAAAAGCAAAAGCACGAATTGGCATCAGTGTGTAATCCTGTTATTCATCCATTGTTTGCATTAGGGCACGTGCGTGTGTAATTGTGTGGTACACTTACAAAGGCTACGGTGCTGAGCAGAGGCATGTGACAGATCCTGTGGGTGGAGGAGGCTGTACCAGGAGCGAGTGCGCAAAGCTGCCACATCAAACCCCAGATAGACGCTCATGCTGCAGGGGGAGGAGAGAGAGAGAGAGGGGTGCGTCAGGAACACAATGTTTCTGAGTAATCCAGGAGTTCACTTTTTAAAAAAAGAAAATAAAAACCAACAGGTGGGAGGATAAAGAATTAAACCTCACCTGTCCTGCGCCGCCTGCAGCCTCAGGTCGCGGTCGTGCTGCGAGTGGAAAAAGGCCAGGAACAGGTTGGTCTCAGTCAGTGGAGGAACAGAGGTCGACTCCCTCTCTCCCCCGGAGCCGGAGCGACTCGTCTGGGGCTCCAGAGGCGAGCAGAAGCACACCCACACCGGGTTGGAGGTCCAGTAGGTGCCGGCAGCGGGGGTGGCCGGAGGGGCGGAGAGGCAGCGGGCTCGGATCAGAACCAGTTTGTTCCCTGCGCTCTGCCTGCGCACGGACTTGGAGGTGTTAAAGCGACAGCGGAAGAGACGGTCTATTGGGGAGAGAGGGGGGAAAAAATACCAGTATGTTAACCAGAACCCATATTTGATGATTAAAAACTAATTTAATGTTTTTTTTCTTACCCATCTCAAGTGATGTGGTGGCTGTCAGGTTGGTCCTCGTGATGAAGTGATCTGCGGCGTCGATTATGTCATAAACACTGTCGCCTTGTGCCACGAGATCCACCTGAAACACAAACACACACACGTTAGAATTTACCCCCACAACTAGTTTCAGGGCTGCAGCGAGCCGTGTGCATAACAGACTCACCATGGAGTGCCCGAGGTGCTCAGAGACGCTGTCTGACAGATAGAGGAGCTTCCCTTCCCCGGTGAGCAGCATCAGGAAGCCCGGCAGCTCCTGCATCAGCTCCGACAGCTCGTGGAAAGACAGAAAACTCTCCTCAAGGCTAGCAGCAGTTCCCGCTTCTAGATGGAGAAAGAAGAAGGGGTGGGGGGGGGGGGGTGAGGCAGCAGCGTTTGTTAATAAATCATAAATAATGTGACGGGTTTGTTGGATTTCTGCGGCAGGAACGGCGCGTTTCAGCACCGCGGACAGCGACGACGCTGCGCGCGCGACGCTGCAGCGTTTCAGCACCGCGGACAGCGACGCGGCGATATTCACACTTTTTAAACGATTATCTACGCTTCTTTTCTTTATCACATTCCTGCAGATTGTCCAGTTTAGTTTTAGTTTTTTTTTTTTGTTTTGTTTGTGTTATCGGTGCCACTGAAACACTTGTTGATACCACCGGATTCTGCAGCATCATCAACAGGTCGTTTGCATTTAAATTTATTATTTAATCCATTTTCTTACCTTGAGTGAAGAAGACGGATTTCCTGGTGTACATGCAGGCGAGAGACATGATGTGCAGGTACGACAGCCGCGCTTTATCTGCGTCGGATATGGGCAACAAGTCCTTCAGGTTCCGGATCTCGGCGTTGATCTGGTCCCGTCGAGCCTTGGACGCTCCTTTGGTTGAGCGGTACATGTCTGGTCCGTGTCTCTGCGCGGTGGAACTGGTGAAATTCCTTCAGGTTTCAAGTTCGGTGAGCGGAGTGTTGACGCGCCCTGTCTCCCAGGTGTGTGAAAGAGACCCGAGAAGAGATGGAAAGCGGCTCTCAGGTATGCTGTTTGACTTTCATCTCAGCTGTTCGCTTGTTTTTCCTCTTCCTACAGAAAAAGGTTTGGAATAAACCTTCTCCTGCCCAGCCTGGAGCCTCGGATGCTGGCTGGCCGCCTGCTGGATGATGTCCGTCCCCTCCTTGCGGAGCGCAGGTGAACTGGCGGCTGTGGTCGCCGTCTCTGGCGCAGGGAAGTCCGGAACCTGTAAATCTGGTTGAGGGACTCTGCTCGCCGGTCACTTATATAGCCTGGGACTCCACCGGAGCAGGGGGGCTCCCGACGCGCCAACACCGACGTAAAGCGGAGGGAGGGAGGGAGGGAGGATGGGCATCATATCAGCGTAAGAGGAGAAGAAAGTCTCCCTCCCTCCCGCGTGCCCCCTCCTCCCCGTGACTCTTCCTCGACGTCAGCTCTTCCCTTTACTCGCTGATGACGCGGGGCTGAAATCGGGAGCTCCAGCGACGCAAAAAGCCCGATTTGGACAAAACCGAGTAAGGGGCGGAGCCAGAGTAAAACGTAGACGGAGTCACCGAGCTCCGGTGGAGTTGTGAGGGGAGGAGGAGGAGGAGGAGGGGAGGAAGAGTGCTGAATGCGAACCAGGTCTCTGTGTTTATGTGTCTGGCACCTGACGGACCGAAAGTCAGGCAGTTGGGTCCGGTCCAGGTTCGGTGAGCTCGAGACAAAATGTCCAGGATGCTTTTTAAAAAATATAAATCACATTCCAGTCCGTTTTTATCCATTTAAATCAGCTGAAAATATCAAATGCTCTTCTTGTTTTATTAACATTTTCCGTAATATTTGAGCTAGAATCACAATAAATCAAACAAAAAGCCTGTTTTTATTATGTATTCGTATAATTTAGCTGCAGAAATGTTGACTTTGATTCATAAAAAGCCTCAAAAGACGTAGTCCGAGCCTCATTCATTACCATTTCAAACATCAAGAAAATGACGTCCGTGTCTGACTCAGCAGCGTCTCTTTTATTATTTATTATTTTTAAAACGCTTTATAGTTAAACTGAAGGTTGTTTTTTTTTCTTTCTCCTCCCTCCCCTTAAAGTCTCAATGAAAAGTGAAGTGCTTTTAATGAATGGCGCTCATGAATTATTCTGCGCGCGCGCAAAAAAAAAAAAAAAAGCCACATCGCACGTGAAGCAAGCCAGCGAAGCCGCGTGGCTAAAAATAGATCTCACCCGCTGAAGGAGCGCGCTGCGCGTTCCCTGCAAACCTCCCATCATCCTATTCACAAATGTGGTCTGAGCCTCACAACTGGATTTATCCACACACACACACACACACGGGACACATCTGTCATCCTGGGTTTTTTATTTATTTAATCACTTCCATTCTTTGAAATCAATCATTTTTAGTCGAATAGATTTTCCTCTTTCTGCAGATTTCCTGAAATAACACAATTTAAAGCATTTACGGGGTCAAATGTTAACAGTGTAAATCTAATCTTAGGTGATTCGTCTTTATTTAAAAGGTTTTATTCTAAGTCGTGTTAAATGGGCACAGATGAGGGCTGTCATTGAACAACACGCAGATGAATGAAGCTGCTTCTTGTGGAAGACCTTCAGCAGATTTTAATCCCTGTTGGATGTTAATCTGGTGAATGACTCAGCTTCTGTTTCCTCTTCCTCCATCCGGTCACCTAAAGGTTTCAAAGTAAAACAGCAGAGAAGAATTGTGAATGTGCACCTTGAGCATTTTCTCAAAATGACTCTCAGTTGTTTTTGCTTTTTATCGGTCTCAGTTATTTATTTTTTTTCTTCAGGAGCCTGAAACGGTTGGAAGAGGAGAGGAGAGTTTGTCATCATTTCACAGAGCAACGTGTGTGTGTGTCTTGCGAACATTTTTTGACATTATGCTATATTTGTGAGTACAGTTTTTCCTTGTGTGGACATTTTGCCTGGTCCACACAAGGAAAAAACTCCCTTTGTGGGTCAGGTTTAAGTCCATCCCTCCTCTTTCTCTCTGTCTCTCTATACTTGTCTCTGTTCCCCCTCTCTCCCTTTTCTCTATATCCCTCTCATTCTGCTGCTCTTCATCTCATCATGTCTGTGTTGTTTTTGGTGCATTTTGTAACGTAGTTTGTAGTTTTTATGTTTCAGAATGTTTTCAGTCATGTTTTTATTTAACTTCGTCCTTGTCATTCCTCGGTTTTCATCATTGTTTTCCTCAGTCACCCTCGTCTTACAGTTCTGGACATATTAATCAGTCCCGGCTGTTCCTTCTCAGTACTTCTCGCTCTCTTCAGCACAGAGTTAGAGCCTTTGCTGGCCTTAGCCATGTCTAGTAGTTTGATTGTGTTTAGTTATTATTACCTAAGGCTGATTATTAAAACACTTCTTGTAACCCTGAACCTGCCTGTTTATACATTTCCAGATGTGTCCTCTTCTCTCGCTCTCTCCATCCGTCTTCTGCTTATCTAAGGTTGGGTTACTGCAGGTCCAGGAGGGGAAACTGGTTTGCTCCTTTTTGGGGATCCTAAAGTTCTCAGGCCAGAGAGGACGCCTAACCTGTCTCCTTCCATTGGAACGTGTCTGGAAGCCCTGCAGAGGAACGCTCCCAGGTAACATCCTAGCCCTCACAGAGGCCTTCTTTCAGTGCAGAGAAGCAGCTCTGCTTCAAATACAACAAGTTTAAAACATCAGTATAGGTAAAGTGGAAAAATGGGAAACAGTAGAAGCCAACTTTTACTGCAGGTGATTTTAACAAGGTACTTTTCATAAAGTTGATTTGTTTACTTGTATGCAAAAACATCACTGTCAATAATAAAAAAAAATTCTCATTTTTAATTAGTTTATTCCTCATTTGGTATTGAACAATATGTCTAAACCGTTGCCATAACGATCAGACACATTTACAAGACTTTTATCTGCTCAACAGGCTTCTCTGGATTCAGTGACTCTGTTTTTTAACTTTGCATCAATGACAGGGATATAATATGAATTTCACTTTTTTATTACCAATAAGTTCTTGTTTTATCAAACATATAAACATCAAAGGTTCTCAAGCTATTTTTACCATCAGAGCCCAACATTCCTCTGGAACTAATCGAAGGCCTTCTCCTCCCCGCTGTAACCGGGTTGTTAATTGTATTGACTTGAATCACTTCTGTCTCTCATCACTTTTCCTGACACTTTGCTCAATCACAGCTCTTTCCTCCTTTTAATTACTTCGCTACGTACTAATCCCCCGTCCCTCAGTACACACTTTAATTCTCACCAGCTGAGTATGTTTACTTCTGATGCTTCAGCCCCTAAAGCTGCATTTTTTATTGTTTAGTTTATTCAAACGGGACAATGCACAAGAAACATATGGGTACACCAGTTTTATCTTTTATCAGTAAGGTTGATGGTGGCCCACAAACCAACAAAAAGAAGAGTCTGAAATAATGAAATTAGTTATCAAACACTTAGAAACAAACCAAACATACAGCTGTGAAATAAAAGAAAGGCATTGTAATTGTCTTATCATCTCTATTAAACATCTAAGATTGAAATACAAAAATTTGGAATTTTTATTTTGAAAAGGAAATAGGAAGAAGCTTATTCATTACTGTTTTAGTCAACCTATCCTTCTGTTCAAACATCTATATTTAATCAAGACACAACATAATATCACCCTTGTGTGCCAAATATCCACTCAGTGTCAAAACTAAATATTTAACACTATGAGTGTGTTTTAAATCTTCTATATAAACTCCGCAGACTGCTGCTCCTAATTGTTTTCTGTAAATTATGATTTTGATTTAGAAATAAAACCTTAAAAAAATAGTCTGAACTATTTCAAATGGTGCATTTTGAAAGATTTTACTCCAGTAGTTTTCCAAGCTCCCAGGTTACCCAGTCAGACGCTGGAACCGTCTCAGCTGATTTGTTTTGATCCAAACTTTCTCCTCTCTACAACTGAGCTTTAAAGCAAATCTTGATCAAATCTGATCTGGTCTTTTTTTTTTTTCTACAAAGTGCTGCATATAAATAAAAACAATCTAATCAACCTTACATTATATAACAAAGTAAATATGTCGTAATACTGTATTTTGAAGTAAATTAGTTATTAGCACGATTAATTCTCCCATCTGAGTTTTATTTGTTACCAAACATGAGCCTCTTTCTCCAAGACGTTGGTGGCCTCGAGACTTTCTGTGGGCTGAAGAGGTTTGTTATGCAGGAGCTCCCAGAACAGAAACACTCCAACTTGTTTGTTTGCTTGATTTTTTCTTTTCCACCTGGCAGTCTTGCAGGTATGAGCAGGAGTACTCTGTGGTCTTGAGACGTGGTTGTGTTGGGATCATGAAAGAGAACAATTGTGTGAAGAGGCTGCAGATGAAGAGCGGGAGGAAGCAGCTTTGAGTGTCTTTTCTCCCTGACAGCAAATTAGCTCAAAATGAATCCAATTAGAGGCTCGTCTTTGAGCCAGAAACTCCTGTTTGTCTCAATATTCATGTGGAGGCTCAACGGGTCTCATAATCCACTTGGGTGCAGCCACTCGTTCATTCTTAATAGTTCAAGCACTCGTTCATTTTCTCCTGCTCTGATTCTTTTTTATTTTTTGTCAATTACGGTACTCCTTCATTCTGGATCAAGTTTACTTGCGTGCTTGATAATTTCTTCCGTTTGGTGCAACAGATACATTTGATTAGTCAGATTCTTCTTGGAGGATGCCTGTTTCCACTCCTGCTTGGTTTTCTGTCTTTTAAAAAAAATCTGCCACAACAAATTTAGCCATTGTCATGTATAAAAGCTTTTATTGGAAAAGTTGCAGAACAAAAAATTATGTTTTATTATTCAAGCAATGATACTAAATATTTACAAGTGGAAAAAGTTGTGCGTTAGTTTGGTTTTGTTAGAAATTATTCTGAGAAACAAAAGTTTTTAAGAGATTATTGGAAATAGGAACTTAAAAACAGCTATAGGAACTGAAGGAATAAAAGGATTTGGCTTTTTAAGAGTGATGAGAAGTGTCTTTGGGGAAAAAAATAAATATATGTATCAGTTAAATTTGTTTCAACCAGTTTGATGAGCTGACAGCTAGTCAGTTTTACATCATGTGTCAAAATCAAGGACCATGGGCCAAATGTGGCCCCAACGTTCTTATGTGGTCCAGGAGAGCTTGGAGATTAGACTTGTTTTAAGCTGTTAGCTCCCCTATCTGGTCAGATTTACTCCAAATTGAGGTCATTCAAAGGGCCATCCACAACAAGTAAGATATTGACTCTTTACTACCCCACTTCAAACGATCAGAACTGTCACCTTTTATGCAGGTGCTAGGCACAAATGAAGTGTGTAACATGATGGTGCTTCATTGTTTCAGTGTTTCATCGCGTTAAAGGACATGTGATTAAACGTTTCAGGGGAAAAGAACAAAAACATCCTCGGTCCTCTCACTCCATCTCACATTCACTCTGTCACTCACCCACCCACACATCATCACAAAAAAACACTGTCTCATTCTGTCACATTGCACTGAGTGACACACTTCCTCTCTGTCCACACACACACACACTGAGCAGATGCACAAAGGGCAGGAAGCATTCTGGCTCTCTCGGCGGCGGTCGACAGCAAAGTGTGACTTTTCGCAGCTGACCTGATGAGGGACGAGCAACGTGTTCCTTCGCCACTTTAGTCATCACATCGCAGCGAACACACATCGGCCTCTGCAGCGGCTCCATCACACGCCGGTGTGAAAGTTAGCTGCCGATAATAACCGTTTTATTAATAATGAGACAGAGACTTCGTTTGTCCCACGCAGCTATAAATAGGTGGTTTATTTTGGGATCCATTTCAGAATTTTAAGTTTTTACAGACAATCTGTTCAAGGTAAAGCGCAGGTGAATGGCAGCCATTCTCTTCTCTTTAAGAATATCTTTTTTTTCCTGTTTATTTTTAACACCCAAAGTCAAGGTCTGCACTTTGCTTCTTGTCAGAAAGGAGCTAATCTGTCGCCTAGCAACACCTCCCACTGCTGCATCGAAGCGGGAGCCAGCGAGGATGAGGAGTAAAGAGGAGAAAGAGAAGAAAACAGTTGGGAAATGTAGAAACTATCAGCACTGGGTGGCTGACGAGCTGATGGACATTATTTATGATTCCCTTAAAATCCCCAAAATGGAGCTGATCTTTGTCCTGAGTTCACCCGAGTCCAGATTCAGGCAATTTCATCTGATCTACTGGCTTTTTGTCAGAATTGAACAGTTTTAGTAGCTTTTAACAGGAGAATTTGTTCCTGCAGCATGTTAATGTTAAAATAATTCCATAAATGTACATAATTTAGCCCAAAAAAATGACAAGCAGACCAATCGGAGTTCAACCTGACTAGGATAAAATGAACTTTTTGATAGAATTGATTGCAACTTTTTTTTATACTGTTTACTGCGTGAACGTAAACAAGTTACAAAATAAAGATACAAATAACAGAGGAAAAGAAACATAAATAAATATAATAGAAAAGGCAGGAGAAACACACTAAATAAAAAATAGAAAATTAAAAAATCTTTTTAATATATTTAATTAAATAAAAATAAAAAGCACATTAGATAAACATGGATCCTGAAACAAAAATAAGACTAAACATCACAGCCTGGGTTAATCATTGACTTATGGCTGTTTTATTAAAATGAAATAATTGAGTTAATTTTTTATTTTTGGATTAATTTAGTTTCTGTAACTTTTGTTACAGTGCAGGTTTTCACAGCTGAAACAACTTTCCTTTACAATATATTTCCTAGTTTTGTTTGTTTTAACAGTGAGTCAGCATGTTCCTTTGTCTTAAATCAATTTAATATAATCTGATCCTGTTATTAAATGAGGCTGGGTTTTATTTACATCATTTTAGTCTTTTTTTGCATCTTTTTTAGAGCATTTGGTGGACACAGGTGTCTTCTTCATCTATAGCTAAAATCTATTTTGTTCAGTAAAGAATATTTTTTATGATGAAAGAGAGAACTCTGAACTAATGAACAAACTTAACCATACCAAAAAAAATGCAACTCCACCTCATTTGTTCACTGCAAAAGATTTCAGTTTTTTTGTTTCGTCACCAGAAGATTGACTGAAAGGAAACTTTGTACAATAGATGCAATTCTATATTTCTTAGCATTTTAGTTGGGGCTCTACAGTTTACTTGCAGTTTTTTTACTTGTGAGTAATTACAATAAAAACAGAATAAAACGTTTGATTTGGAATTCACCATTACCTTGTGGAGTGAGACGCTCCAACCTCTTAGTCCTGCAGAAAAACGAAAACTCTTAGATTAAGTTTTCCCTGTCAGAAACAGTGATACATCATCAGAAGCACTCATAAATAAACTTAAACATAAACATGGGCGTGACTTGGGTGCTTATCGACAGACGTGTTAATCCTGATTTGTTTTAGGACTTTTGGAACAACTTGCATCATCTGCTGCTCAGTTCGATCAGAAGATCCATCAACGACAGGCACACACACACACACACACACACACACACACACACACACACACACACACACACACACACACACACACACACA
>JAVKLF010000161.1:14003951-14024690 GCA_034783495.1 Millerichthys robustus | reverse complement strand
AAAAAAAAACACTAAATGGTTCAATTCTGTTTTAAAACTTTGATGTAAAGAAGGAAACAAATAATCCAACTCAAGGCTGAAAGTGCTGGAGCTAATTTAAAATAAATTACTCAGAAAGCAAACAGCTTTGTGGACTCAGTTCATCGTCTGTAGGCCAGTTTTCTTTTTTTTTTCTATAATCGCAGCAAATGAAAATAGAAATAATCCCTCCTGCCAGGTCAAAACATAAACATTGTGACGTACTCCAAGTTTCAGCTAAAAATAACTGAGTCAACATGGCAGAAATACTTTTCATATTAGCTGCTTACAGAAAGCGCTCTCTGTCTGCAGAGCTGAGTGAACCGGGCCTCCAGAATCCTGACTGTTGGGTTCATGATGCTTCAGTTTCTGAACTGAAACTTTAATTTATTTTCTCCTTGTGACGATAAATAAAATTAATTTGTATCAAGACTGTTAAAGGAATGTTCTCACCAAAGATCCCCACCACATTTCAGTGAGAAAGTTTTAGACCGGTTATCCTTATTCAGGGGGACTAGATTTTAAGTTTTTATCTTAATTAAATAATTTTTTAATACATATTTTCAATTTCATTTATTTTTTTAATCCATTTCGCTTGCTGCCTTCAAAATCCGATGTATGAAGTGCTAATCCTCAATAGCTTGGGGAAAATAAAAATGTACATCAAGCAACAGCTTAGGACTCGAGGATAAAACTGGTCAAGTGGGGCCAGTGGGCGGAGCAACCAACATGTTAGGGGTGGCCTTTGCCCGCCCCCCGGCCCACACTTGGTGGCACCCCTGCCCGAAACAAAGGAAAACACTAACTTGTCTTTAAATCCCGCGTTTTAACACAATCTTCATTCTTCAAATGATCAGTCAATTATTTGGCCATTGTTGACGTCTAAAAATTCATGGCTATTAAATTGTTTTAAAATCTAACCGTTAATGTGTGCTGACTGATTTCTTTTTAGCTTTTTTATGGGTGGAGTGTTAAATATTTACTAGATGATTCTATTTTTTAAGTAGCTGTAACCTAAATAAAACAAAACAGAAATTAAATGCGTTATAAAGATAATTTATTTGGATTTTATTGTCGTGGATTACCCTCATTTATTCCTGAAAAGCGTGTAATGAAATGAAACAACTGTAAAGCTTTCAGTGACATCAAGTTTACCTTCTTACACACAGTGTCCAGTTGTTTTGTTTTTGAACTTTTTGGGAGGATTTACCCTGTATGAGCTTTACGTCACCATTAAGTAACACGATACAATGTTTTTTCTTTGACATATAAACTTTCTGAAAAACACATATAATACAATATGACACCTGATATACAATATAAAACACTTTCCACTATTACCATTTCAAAAAATATGTATATACTTTATGTAAAGTTTCCACAACCCCAGTCTTCCAGAAGGCAGGATACTCCAAATGAAGGATGTGTGACGGGTCCAACAAAACGTTCTGTGCCGGTGTGAGTACACACTGCTCATAAATGTCCTGGAGGAAAGGAGTTTTTCAGCCCCCCCATCATCTTTATGGCTGACTGTACCAAACAGAGCCGCTTGGATTTTATATTTTTAGAAACATTTCCCGACCTGGAAAATACTAGAAACTAATTACGTACTTTTCAAAACGACATGAATTCTGTGATTCTGTTTTAGACTGATAAATACAGTTTACATTTTTTTTTAATTCTACTTCAGGATCATTAGTCAAAGACATTTTACCTGTAATGATTTAAATCTGACACTGCTGGCCTAAGTTTCAACTTTAATCCTGGTTGTATTTCATCTATTTATACAGTCCCTTTCCTTATTTTTTCAAAGATGGTTTTATATTGTTTCATGTTTGTTGAATATTCTGAACGACTGGGCTTCTCTCCCAGCAGAGACACAACCGTTCTTCAGTTAATGTTCCTGAACAGAAGCTCTGAGTGTTTAAATGGAATCTAAAAATAAACAAAATCAGCCCTTCCAACGCTGGCAAAAGATCCTGGCCAATTTAAGTCACACACACAAAAAAATTCTCCTGGAGTGCTGTTTACAAAGAGAGTGAGGTTCCAGCTAAAATGCATGACAGGAAAGTTATAATCACTGCCTGTCTACATGCATGGAGTCACGCTCTCACATGAATTCCAGTGGCCACGTTTGCAGGCCCTACTTGTAGCTGAATTTTAAGTTTAGACTAACAAGGTACCTCGGACACCCACAAATGCTCGAGCGGTGACATCACGGGCCCTGTCTGACCTTTGCATATTAAATAAAGAAGTATAACACACTTTAAGCAAAGAATAAAACACAACATCATCCAACCGCAGTGCGTGACTTTTCAGAATGGGTTCTGACGGCCACAGACGACCAGCAAGAATGCAACTAAAACTGTCCAAAAAACCCCCAAGTGACCCTCAGCCCGGGGTCTGCTCATTCACTGACCACTGACTGTGGGCAGCAGGGATGTTTGGGTGTCGCCCCGACACTGCTGGAGATCCAAGTGGTTGTTCACCAATGGAATGCCCTAGGCAAGGATGTGGGCACCGATTCTCAGCTGGGATGCCCTGCTTCTGCAGTGCCTCCCAGAGTATAGGGTTCTGGGAAATACCCACCCACCCCCTCCCCACATGGTTCAAAGCAGAGGACAGCTGGAGCCAAAACCTCCACCCACCGTTCCCCTAAACTCCCTTCTCTCTGCTGGGTGTGTAGGAGGATGTCAGAGGATGTGGCTCTGACCCGAGAGTTCGTTGTCTGATTGCTCCCACTACTGACAACAAGAAACTCGTGTTTACCAGAACTGTAACACTCCTCACACGTAATTTACTTTACTTTACTTCTGAGAAATTCAAGATTTAAAATGCTCTCTTTTAGTCCTCTAACTAACATGTTGCAAATGACCATAACTGCTGCAAAGATGCTCCTCCAACTGTTTTTTTAAATTCTTAAAACTTTTATTGTCCATGTTCAGATTATTTTGAGATCCAATTCTAAATCACCTTATTTACTTTCCTAAATATTTTACAATTTCTTAGTTTACACATCTGGTATTTAGGTTTAGTATGTTCCACTGAGCAAAAAATATGGGTTTAAGAGAAAAGAATTCAGTCAAGTAGGTGAAATCATTACTTTTTTATTAAATGTCCCAACCTTTTGAAATTGTGGTTTGGATGAACATTTTTTTAATTTTATAATAAATATATTGTAGCTTTGAACTGTTGGTCAGGCAAAATAGGATACCCAAATATACTAAAACAGGCCATGATAACTCATGATGAATAAAATCAGGCAATAATAATATACTAACTGATCGCTCACACCATCTATTTAAACATTTGAATATCACCCCATCCATCCATGCTCTACACCAACTCCTGGGTCATTAGAGCTGGACATTCAGATAAGTTTTCATCACAAGTTAGATTTTTCTGTCAATAAACAAAAGAATTACAATAAAAACTTATTTTAATCCAGTTTTTTGTCAGCCTTTAAATAAGACACATGCAGTCAGTCAGCCTACCTTTGCAACCTAAAACGTCTAATGGGTAAAAAGTGACCATATAGGCAACACACACACAGCTAGACCACATACACATATACACACACAGATAAAATGTTAACTGCTGGATGATAATTTGTTACTTTGTTACTCAGCTGTGCATGGAGCACCTCGAGAACATGGTTGCACCAATTTGATTCAGCTCTGTTACAAACTTGGCTTTGATCCTGCAAACCCCTAACTATGAGTTCTCCATCTTTAATTTGTTCCAACTAAAGCTGGATAGAGTTCAGAAAGAAAAACTGCACTGTGCACCAAATTATCTGGTATGTGTTCAGAATGATGATGCCGTCTCTGTCACATATGACTGAGTACAATGTCAGGATGAGCTGTTCTCATGCTGGTTATTTTTAATCCCTCTTGATTCATTACATTATTTAACCCATTTCTCATTAGCATTTATTACATAAACATTTATAAAGTACAATTAAAAAGCGGTGAAGCACCTGTTTTTGTCTTTTCTGAAATTCAACCTAACTTTGAGATTGTGACACTGACTTTTGAAAATTTTTTTTTTTCTACTGAGAGATGAGACAATTTTGCAATTTAACAGATGCATAATACATGCCCTGTGACTCACCGCCTCTCATCCTGTCTAACCCCCAGTTACAGTCAGAGCCAAACTACACAGCCACGTTATCATGGCTCCAGAGAGAAGCCAAGTGCAGCTGGGAGAGCAGAGCAGACAGCAGGGCAGCGGTGCAGCTCTGACGTGTATGGCCTGCACCACAAAGTTTGGGGAAAAGAGACACATCTCGCTTTTGTTGTGCCTCGCTTCACAGCTTTTAAAGTTCAGAAGCCATCCAGAGGCTCTTTGTGTCACCTGACTCCCATCTTATTTGTGTACAAGACATTATTAAACAGTAAAACTCACAGGTAAATCGTTTCTCTTGGGTGTCTGGTCTGTAAGCCTCCAGTGGACTAGTCTGTTCGTCTGCTGGCTGCGATCGTCCCAGATGAGCTGTCGTCCACAAGCGATCCCTTAAACTGCTGCCTGTGTGACCCTGAGGGAGTGAGCGGGGAGACCGACAGCTGGAGCAGATGAACACATGCAAAGGGAGGGAGAGAGGAGACGAGAGAGGGCGGGAGGAGAGTGGGACAGCCCATTCTTACCCCCCCTCTGGCCCCCTGCGTTGCCATCCTCCACCCTCCAAAACCCCTATCCCTGACCCCCCGGGGCCCAAATTCCTGGTCTGCGGCCCAAATTCCAAATCCAATCAAATCTCAAAGCTCACAAAATCATGCCCCCACATCTCTCTCCCCCCTCCACACACACACACACACACACACTTTCTCCTCTTCTTACTGGTCCCACAACACACCTGGTTTCATTTAAACTAAGCCCCCCGCAAAAGCCCCAAGCTCTCCCACTTACCCTCCACCTATCTATTACCTCCCCCATCTTTTCCCTTTTTGTTTCCACCATAAAGCAACTTTAGCCATTGCTCTCGTCCAATCTGACAGGCAGGGTATTTTTAGCACAGGAGAAAAAGGAGTTAATGGAATGTGAACAAAAATCGGAGAAGGCAAATGGGTGACTTTATAAAAAGGTCTATTTGAAAAAATTGCCGATTTGTTAGGCTTTATAAACTTGAGCTTCTTAAGAATAAAACTATGGCTTTCTTTTGTTTTTTTATGCAACTAATGGATTTCAAGTCTTGGAAAGATTTCTGTCTTGCAAAATCTGTCGTATGATGTGACGCAAACTAGTTGAGATGTTGCTTAACCAAAGGTAGTACTTGCTAGGAGACGGAGTCAACTTTAAGTAAAACAGCAAAGTCATCCTTGTTAGAGAAACAAAATAAAACAAGCAGCATTAGAATAATTGAGGGCTTCCGTAACAAAAATAAATCAAAATACTTGAAATCGGGCAGCCTCTAAATATTTAGAATGAATAAATTATTTTCTCTCTTTTTCCCTAAATAAATCTCCAGAGTTGTAGGTTTTCTCAGAGTCTCATCTGTCCTGTGTTTACATGTGGTGGCAGAAATGGCAGCTGTCATTACGGGGGATGCTGTTAAAAAACATGCTGACACCCCCACCCCACTAACCCAAGCCGGACCAACTGTGCCCCTCCTGGTTGGTCCATCACGGCCACACACAGACATCCCACACACTGGCTGGAGCCTGGGTTCATCACACATGTGATGTGCTGATTCTATTTAAAAACCTCAAACGTTTCTTGTCAGTTTTCCTAAATCTGATTCACATCACTGCTTTCGTGTGATCCCAATCTGCTTTTTTCTTCTGGTCCTTTTATCTCCACCCAACGCCCACAAGATCATAAATCCTGTTTCCGTGCGAGGTTAACGAGAACATCTCCTCCATCTAACACTGCGCATAAAACACAAAGAGGTGTTAAATGGAAATATAAAACAGAATGACATGCCATTGTTAAAACATTTATTTTATTTGTAAACCAAATTTACAGACACTAAAGGACATTCAAGGTGCATACGAGCAATAATGAAGCATAAAAAGTAAAAACAAACGATCACCTCCAGCTAAAAGCGAAATACAAAGGTGAGAGAAGTACAAGTTTAGTGACGACAGAGAGACAAACCAACAAAAAAGGAGAGGGGCGGGGCTGCCAGCCAAGGAAACGCCTCAGTCGTGATACAATTTGAAGATACAGCTTTTGATGACGCCCATGTATCTGTCCCACACAACCTGATGTCTGAAGAGCAGAAGAGAAAGATAATAAACAGTGAGTAAATGACGCACAGTAAGACTTACGACCCACTGATATTGTGAAATCTGGGTGGAAAAAAAGCAAATGAGGCAATCTTGGTCCCTTGGGTTTATTCAGAGGGAGGGGGTGAGGGGTGTCTTTGCTACTTTTTATGAATATCTCTTTGTTAAACTGGTAGTGGCGGAGGGCTGTGTAAACCCTTAACTACATTCCTGAGAATTCATGAGTAACAAGGTAACTACAGTTTAAGAAATCACGGGCAAGATAGGGAGACACCCACTGGCAGAAGAGAGATGTCAGTTTTGGAATTTCAGCATGCAAGTTAACGCCCCCTAAATCGGATGAGTATTCCCTTCAAGGGATATTCTTTATAGTAAAAACACAAACTAAACTTATTATTGCTGCATATTTAAAAATAACTACCAAACAATATATATGTCTACCCAGCCTGGTGCTACACTCAGTTTAACAAACTTTAAAATAAGAAAAAAATAAACCTACTTGAATGTGTCAAGAATGTGTGCAGAGTTGGTGTAGTGGGTGAGGTAGAGCTTTACGTCGGCCGCGGTCCATCGGTCTGAACGGCACGGCTCAATAAACTGGGGACAGAAAAGAAAATGGGGTATGAGGTTACAAACCATCAACACTGAAGCTGGCACGGACCTGAGGATTTTTACTCAGATCTGCTGCAAGTAAAACATTTTAATGACACACTCACCTTTTCCACCAGATCTATAAAGAAATCTCGGACATCTTTAGTGTTGGTTAACTTTGTTGCAATGTTGACAAGACCTCTGGAAAGATTCTAGCAATAAAAACAAACCATTAAATTAGTCATCTTTTCATTTCCTTTCAGACCATAAATTAATTATAAACTAGATTTATTCTGCACCAGGATTTCTCACCTTGAAATTAGCTTCCATCTCATTAAAAGCTTTAGTTTTTCCTCTAAGAGCTGTGCAAACCAAACTGAGCAGAGATGAGAAAAAGAAAGAAGACATCAGATATAAAAGTGTGAAGAGGTGGGGGAAAGCGTGTTCTTCAGTCTTTGAGTGTATTTTTGTTACCTTTTGTGTTGATCTAGCAGATCTTTGTCGGTAATTAAAACTTTTAATTCTTTTAGTTCTTGTAAAAACTCTTTATCAAGATCAACATCCATGTCTTCTACCATGTTATCTAGAAGAAACAAAAGTCAAACCCTGGTAAAGCTATAAAAAATATTTTCCAGTAATACTAAATATATTCTATTTTAATTTACAGTAGGTTTTCTCATCAAGTCAATCCTCAGATTCTACCAAACTGTTTCAGGCTTTTCAGTTTCCTGAATTGTATTTTATTTACATTCAAACAAAGATGTGTAAAACCTGAAGGACCTCTGGTGGTCAGTGAGCCTCACTGAAAAATCACAGAGTATACTGTACTACTGGTTCTCAAATAAGATTTATTTTACTTCTTTACTGACATTATTTTTCACAAAAATGTTTATTTTGCATCAATATTTTTTTTTAGGAAATGTCAATATCTAACCTTAACCAAGTAAGATGTGCCATTTGATTAATGAGTTACATAAGTGTTAAAAATGATAAATGTGGTTCTTATATCAGACCTCAGTAAACTGGCCAAAGGAAACAACCAAACTCACCAACAGCTCCAACTGTCCAGTTGTTGATAAGCTGCCCAGCACAAAAAGCAAAGTCTTGGAAATTGAGATATTGCAGCTTTTTTTTCCCTGTCTCAAAGCGGTTGTTGGCAAAGAAAACAATGGCAGCGTAATCCCTGAAAGAGGTCACAAAATAAATTTAAAAAAACAAAAACTATTTAACCAATGTTCATGGATTTATATATTCTTATACTTGATTTTTCCTGTAATATTTTGTTCAGTTTTAACTGAAAAAAAAAACAGCTATGAAGATTTAATCTCTGCTCTCTTCGATGTAGGCTTCTTTTTCTCCTTACCTTGCAAGCTTGTCAGAGAGCAGAAAATGCTGACGAATGTTCTCCACCAGAGGTCCCTTCAGCTCTTCCACAACTTTGAAAACACGTTTGAAGTTGTCGAACTGAAACATGACCCAGCAAAAACCGTAATTACATTACAACAATGGGACTTGTGCAAAAACTGCAGAGCCGTTGTCCAGACAACTAATTCACTGTGATGGCAGCTGAATAATCAGTTGGTGGGAAAGTTAAAATGCTTTTACAGAAAGCAAACAAAACACTGAGTTCATAACAACCATAAAGCTAAAAATGAACAGCTGCACCACACTAAACACCACTTTTTAAAAACTGAGTGTTCTTACTTGTCTTCTGCAGCTTTTGAGCGTCACACCTGTCTTGGCACTGATATCGTCCAAGTCTTTCTTTGTTCCTTTAGAAAGTTTCTTTCCCAACACTTCACGGACAAATGAATCATCAAAGGCATAATATCTAAAAAAGGACACAGATTCAGCAGAAGAAAAAAAACTTCACAACACATCACATGCAAATAGAGGGACTAAATAAACACAGCAAATGCAACTTTCAGCCTTATTTATTGTGCTTTTGAAAAGTAAGATAACTACTTGGAAGCACTACCTCTCTATAAGCATCGCTTGTCTGTGAGGTGGGATCTGGAAAAGTAGTTGGTTTGCTAGTTTTGTTGGACTGTGCAGCAGACGCTCACACATCTGAAAAGTCCTGAACTGGTCCATGGTGTCACTGAGCAGAACATCTGCAGACGCCTCAATCTCATCCAGCACTCCTCCCTCCATTCTGGCTTTTACTGCATCATTCACTGTTGGATAAGGAGCAAGCCAAGTTTACAGCATTAGTAACTACGTTTACTTACACGGCAATACTCATACTGCTGACCCTATTCTAAATAAGACTAACAGGATTTTCAATTTGAATAAGTTCCATGTAAGATGGGACATAAAAATTCTTATTTATGTTTTTGAGTACAGCCTAAGTGCCACTGTGACGTTACTGTTCATCCATTACCACTTAATTACACCTATTGCGTAAAAAAGGAAGCTCAGCTTTCTCTAGTGCTCCAAAAGTTTTTTACGTGCGGCCATTTTTGCATCGACAACATATTGTCCAGACTGCATCACTCATCTTTTATTTAGCGCAAAACAAATGTGAATACGTCACTCCAGTTTTAGCGTCTCTCCACAGGCTTCCATTTATTTTCCAGATTGTTTTTGTTGCTTATTTTACAGTAATCTACAAACCAGTAAGAGCACTTCAGGCAACCAACCATACTCGTTTAGATGTTCCAAGATCAAGATTGAGACATAAAGGTCTAAAACAGGACTTTATAGCATGCTAACTTTTTTATTATTTATTTTCTTATCCTTAATTATTGTAATACTATATTTAACTTGTATATTTTAGTTTGTAATCTTGTTGTTCACCTTGTTTTTAAAGTACATCAGTGAGGCTTGTGTGGTTTTAAATGCAATACGTAAATCACTCAAACTGACCCTGGTTTTCTCAATTTTATTACAATAAACTCCTACCTGTGTATCCATCCAACCAGAGCTGGTAAACCTCCTCATCCATGATAGTGGTGTTACCTACAAACACATCCAGCTCTACAGCCATCTGTGTGAAACAAAAAATACTTTTTCACTTTCACAGTTTAGCTAAAAAAAAACACTACTAATATCATGAACCATACCAATAATGAGATCATATACATCTTTATTAAATACCTTTTATTATACACCTTGGTTTTAGGGTTGTCCGAACCAGTTTTTTTTAGTTTCAATCAATACAGACCTTCAAGAAGATTCGTTCATGCTATTGACTGTTGAACTATGCTCAGTCTCTGTAGCTTTAATCATTAGCTTTAAAGGGTTAGCTTCTGTGTTAGCAACGTCGTAAAGTTAGCAGTCATTAACGGACAGAAAAGGAACAACCAGACCGAGAAACCGTAAACTAAGACCAAATAAACATAGCGATAATGTCGGGTAATTAGAGCAAATCCAAACATTCGTCTTTCAAGCGCATATTTCTATGTCAAATAGCAGCATTTCTGTTATTGGTATGTGTCCGCAATGTCAACAATAGCGGCAGTCGCGGATCTCGAGGGGAAGTGACGTCACACAAATGCGATTTTTTTTTTTAAACAAGCTGTAACGACACGACAAGCAGTTTAAACTTAATACGTTCTAGCAACATTCAGAGTTACAGACTTTCATCAACTTTGATTACTTCATTGTGTAGAAATTTGCGCACCGTCTAGTTTCCTGAAAAAAATGCTGCGAAAATTGACAAGAAGCTGCTGGCAGGTGAAGTTGTCATGGTAACGGAGGTAACCGCTGACTGCTGAATTTCAGTTCATTCTAGTTTTGACTGAGTGTATATCTTATATTTTCATAAATAATAGTAAATCAATATTATAATGATTAGGATTTATAATGTTTTTTACATGTTACATTTGCGTTTCCATATAAGGTAACAGGACAAAGTCATCTTCAGGGTTTGTTTGTTTTTCCAGACAATGTTGCACTGACACTAATTTTAATCAACCTTGCAGAACCTATGAATTCATAAATGGCATCATATCACATGATGATAGGCTCAATGTGTATTTATTTGAACAGAAAAGGTCAGATCCGACAACTAATTTCAACAGAGCATTTTGTATCAAGGCAGGACCTTCTTGTTGACCTTTGTTTTTCTTTTTAGGCTATTAGTTATTAGGAAAAGTGTCAAATCAAAGATAGGCTTCTGTCCCTGCAGGCCTCCTGCAGAATCCACTTTGCTCGCTGCCTGCTTGTACACAATCTGCTCTTTTCCTACAGAGATTAATCCAAATAAATCCCTGTAAATCCCTCTCCTCGCTCTCCCATTCTGTGTTTCTCCGTGTGTCCTTCAAAACCACAACACGAGTGGAGAAATGGAAAAAAAAGTCCTATACTCAACATGTCATTTTGTCAGATTACTTGCTGCTCGTCAACACTCTCATTTCTAACTTCACATGACACCCTGATTCCAACCACCGATGACTCCCCTCAGCACAGTTAACACCCTACATTGTTATGGCCTCAGTGAAACAATGGAGGTGGGACAGAGGGCGGAAGGATGTGGCTGAATGCCTCAGCATAAACTGTTGGGATGGGGGTGTCACACTTTCCAAGAGTAGTGTTTGAAAAGAAACAAGCAGTCTCCCATGATACCACTACAATATCCTGTATATTGTGAACTCCAGAAACCTGTAGGACATATAAGGGTTGAGTTTCTGAGGATGAGATCATGGTGAAAACGCTCAGAGGAAGTAATGTAACACACACTGTTCCATTTTGTTTCCTTTGTAAATTGTCCTTATCTATCATGTTTTGATTTCATAACATGAAAAGGGTAAACGTGTATTTAAATTTAAATGTAGGGTAAAACTGCCCAGGGCTGATCTTTAAATCTTAATGTTTTTCAGTGCAGCCGGAAGACGGATTGAGATTCTTTGCATCCCAAAGATAATCTGCTCTATGTTGCTATTTACAACCACGCTAAAGGCCCTACAGGCTTGTACATATGGTATTCCAAATAGCCATTGAAAAGATTAGAGAAAAGCACAAACATTACAAATTACTAGTCTGAAATTTGTCAAGTTTGCAGCCATCCACAAAAATAGGATTTCCTGTGAAAATTATCCGTCAAAATAAAATCAACTCCGCCAGAGCCAAGTTGGCTGAAAACTAGTTGTCTTCTAATAATTACATGTAATCTGAAGGATATGATCACAAGCGAAAAGCAAAGTACCTTTAGTGTCATTTAAAAAGCAACAGTTGTATTTGACTCACTTTTCTAGGCTGAGAGGTTTCGAAACGCGAGCCTGTGCTTTTATTTTGAAGACCTCCGAGCAGGACATCCGGTGGAGCTCCAGCCCTGAGCCTGACAAGCAGCTCGAAGTGGTGAAAGTGGTGGAGGCAGACATTGTTGTGGTTAACGGTTCAGCTCCTGAGGATGAGCCGAGAGATCAGCCACCTGTGATGATCGGATAACGGGTCGGGTCTGGACCTGGTTTGGTTCCGTTTTCAGCCTCTAAAAAAAATAATAAAAAAACAGAAACACCGCGTCGCCTTCAGGAGAAAACACTGCTGCACCGCAAGCGGAGACCTGACTTCATTCAGCCCAACAGAGCGGAACGCAGCCCGATGAGACGACGCCACCGACGTGAAAAGAAAAAAGAAACATCTTCAAGCTGCTGGAATAAATAATACTCAGTGGATCCAAGAAAAAAAAAAAACAAGAAGAAAGGCGGTTGTTTTCTTGGACAATGAGCCGCAATGAGAGGAGGGGAAACACGGACTGATGTGCTCCTGGAGGAGGCCTCTGGAAAACAGAATGACTGGCTGACATTAACTGCTGCATCTTCACACACGACCTCATTAGGGCATTAAACAACTAAAGGGCATATTTTAAAATCAGGGCGCCTCGAAAAACGGTCAAAACAAAGATTTTCACGTTTCTGCCTTCCTGTTTCCTCCGGAGCTCGTGACATGGACCTCGGTGGATGAAGATGGGGATGTGAGGTCTCTCTGCATTAAACACAGCCACGGGCTCATTTCGCTCTCAGGGACTCGTAGCCTAGTTTTTGTATTTTCTCTTGTCTAAAATGGGCAGCGAGGGGGAGATGATAAACAGGGAGCTGTCAAAGGTTTCTGATGAAGACCTGCTGGAGTGCACCAAGGAGGAGCTGGTGAACCGGCTGCGCAAAGAGGAGTCGGAGAAAATCGCGGCTCTCATCCAGCGCGGCCGTCTGATCAAGGAGGTGAACAAACAGCTGCAGGGACACCTCCTGGAAATCAGAGAACTGAAAGTCATCAATCAGCGCCTGCAAGAGGAGAACGTGGAGCTGCGGGACCTGTGCTGCTTCCTGGACGACGACCGGCTCAAAGTGAAGAAGCTGGCCCGGGAGTGGCAGCTGTTCGGGCACCACGCCGCCAAAGTCATGCGCGAAGACCTGGGCGGGTACTTGAAGAAGCTGGCCGACCTGGAGCGCATGCAGGACGGGCTGGTGAAGGAGAACCTGGATCTGAAGGAGCTGTGCCTGGTCCTGGAGGAGGAGTGCGTGAGCAGGAGCGACTCCAGCCCCGGCGGGTCCACGGAGCTCAACCTGCCCTGCATGGTGGCTCGGGATCTGGGGGACGGGAGCTCCAGCACGGGCAGCGTGGGGAGTCCGGACCAGCTGCACCTGGTGTGCTCGCCTGATGACTGACAGCAGGTCCAGCAGAAAGGCCTGAAGAGAAGGACGTGGACTAGTTAGTGGTGGGAACTAAACACATTAGGGCTTTCTGAATGCTGCAAAATATGTGTGCCACAAAAGGTTTTTGACAAAACAAAACATTTCAGGACCTTTCGAAGACATTTAATAGATGTTGCCTGATGAAAATCTAAATTTTACAGTATTTTCTAACGATTCTTTAGCTCCTTTTTCAGTGCTGGGCCGGGGGACCAATAAGTGGGTCACATATATAAATTTATTCCATGCACTGGACTAGCCAACACTGTTCAAAGCCTTTTTTTCTATAATGCACTGGAGAGCATCATCTTGGATCTTTAAAGGTACTCGTTTACATTCATGAAAACCACAAAGTAACCATTAAAATCTATGTTTTTCTCCTCATATCCAAGTCCTTAAATGAATTTGAATTTGTTAGCAAAACATCTAAACAAGTGCCAACGTTTAGTTTGTTTACTTAGAAACAGCCAGAGTGACTAAAAATAGGTCAACAGTGTCCACGGAGGAGACATTTTGGATTGAGACGTCTACGAGTTTTAACATATTTATGCTCAGTTTGTTGAATAAAGACAAATCAGGTGAACTCTGTTTTTATGGCGCAGCACCAACTTACTTGATCTCCGATGTTTATTTATGACTTCTGTTTTAGATGTTTCTCCTTTCTTCAGCAGCGGATCTTCTCCATAATTCTACGCTTGTCCGATTCTGCCATATTTGTTAGCCATCCCAGGCAGCGAATTCAGCCTTTGTTTACATTGAGTGCATTGCGTATCCGCATTTCAGAATTACACATCATTAAATCTGGAAAAACTACTGGAGTAAAGTCTTTTTAGTTCAGGATGACCTTTTTATGTTTGATTTCATTGTTTGCAATGAGTACCTTTAAATCAAAGATCCAAAGATGAATTTCAATCCAGTTTTGAGCCATATTTTAGTCCACTGAACTCCAAACAGCACTGACATATTGTGATAGACACATGATTATTTGGTGTCAAGTTTTTGCTAAAGATGCCCTGTTCTTAAATATTTTATGCACTCGCTTCCTCAGGACAGGATCGGAGTGGCATACATGCATGATGGTTATTGCCGTTTTTACAGCTTCTTGATTTGAGAAGTTAAACTTTACTCAGAGCTGTAAAATAAATAAAGACAAGTCACTTCAGAAAAAAAAAATCTAACTGGAAACCCTTTGTATCAAACTGAAAGGTCTAAAACATTGAAATGATTTTTACTCTCTTGGAGCCGAGCTGATTCCACTCACTTCTTTGATTTTTTATGATGTTTGTTGATGTTTAGTTCACAGAATTTCTTTTTTTCTCTCTCTTCTGTAACTTTGTATTTATTCTGTGACTTTATAGAGATAATCAGATCTTTGGCTCTTTTTTATCTTGATTTATCTGTATTATATAGCATTACTAACCCTTTTCTGTTGAAACCTGGATTAGAGGAGATTTATTTTGTGGTCAGTTGTTCATTGGTGCTCATATAGTGCACTGGAGGAGCATTAAATACGGTGGCTATACGACACCCTGTGCCGTTCCGACCTTTCTTTTTGTGTTGCAGAAACAAACGTGTTGCATACGAAATGACAAATTGATTTGACCCTATTATCTGAACTTGCTTCGCCCAATTGATGGCGCCTGCATGTCAGCCTGGCTGACTTATCAGGAGATACACTTGATCGTTTTTGCAGCTGAGAGTCAGAGAGCACTCGATAGAGATTTCCTCATCAAACACTTTTACCCAATGCCTCGAGGGATTGTCGACGCTATTGATTATTCTGACACTTTATTTCTTGGTTAACTGTATCGTCTGTCGAAGATCACGAAGCACAGCCCCATGCAACAGCTTTGCTCTCTGCCAAAAGGCGAAGGCGGACGATAATGATTTGTCTGCATCAGCTACAGAACAAATTTTGATGAAACTTGCAGAAAATAATTACTGGCGTACGTCTACAACCGGCTGGCTACAGATGGCTGCCAGAGCCAACCAACCTCATAAAACATAAAGATTACAATAATTAAGTTAATTTAATGGATGCTGAGTTAAAATTAGACATGGTAGTTGCTGAATTGCATGTTGTTCTCATGACGTAACCAAAGCAGCTACAACTCCGTCAGCATGATAATCTTAAAGCAAAACTCTGACATGAAAGGTGGCAGAGGATATGTATTCCTTTTAATGACTGCTAGGCCTTTTTTTGCTTATTCCTGTTTCATTGTTTTTGTCTGACCGTGACAGCATACTGTGAACAGTTTAAACCGAGAAAAATGAACAACCAGAGGACAAACGAGTGTCGGGCTTAACACCTATAATCCGACAATGATCCTTTAATGGGCTAAATACTAGTGTAAAATAAATTATGTTGAAAAGATTACAAAGACGTTTGACTTCTTAGAAACGAAGAAGACATTGGGGAAAAGTCTTGTCTCTTGTACAGAATATCAACAATTATTACATTTTTATGACTAAAAATTAAAAAAAAAGTTTCCAAATGAGCCTAAACACAAACTATCACATTAGATAAGCAGTAAGTTCTGTTTAAATTAAACACAAAATAGTTGCCGATTAATGATTTAACTCTCTGTAATTCCAGATCATACAGTTTAGTTTGTGTTAATCTGATATCTCAGCGCTCACTGTACAAAACTTTAGATCAGTGGGGTTAAAACTCAGCAACATAAAGGGGCCAAAAGTCACAACTTGCTCCAAGGCAACAACTAATTTGTCAAGATTAATTTTGTAAATACATTTAATCACAATCCAGCAAATCATGTTTAAAAAAAATACCAAATTCTCACAAAAATCCCATTAATTGACTTCAAGATAAGAATAGAAAACAGAAAAAATTTATTAAAGTCGATTCTCTGTCGCTCTTTCCTCACCAAAATGACAGACTACTGAAAAATTCAAACATAATTTCCATGGCTTTAAAGTTGGCCGTCTGTCATGGGAAGAAGATACTAAATCCAATGACAAAAAGAGAAACCTTAAAACTGTTTTACATTTCAAGTATAAAATTGTAAAGAGGGCTGGATTTGGCCCACGGGCCACGAGTTTGTCACATGTTATTTAGACACTAAAATGATTCATGCACAATCATCAGATTCCATTTATTTTAATCACATCCTCCTGCTAGTTTTGTTAAATTGAAAAAAGAAATAGAAATCACACCGACTTTCCATTCAGACTTTTTTGTATTCATTTATTGCGAATGAGTACAGTTTCTTTCCTCACAAAATATAAAAATAAGGCAATGGCCACATCAGCAGGAAGATCCAACATTGCCAAAAATATATTACACTCTTTAATAAAAATAAATAGGTAATTATATAATCTCTATTAATTTAGTCTTTATAAATCCAAACAAAATAAAGACATTTTACTTGTGAGTATTTTATTCCTTGCAGAGGACGTTAGTTGAGTGTTAAACAATGTTATAATTATTATAAAAACAGTTTGATGATGAAATTCATTATTTTTTCTTCTTAGAAAAAGACTAAATATTTCATTATTTAGCGTGTATTTTCAGGAAATAGTAATAAAAACAACTCAAATACATTCATGTCATCTTATAGTTTTCAAAACTAGAAATATATAAACTTTATATAAAAAACTAAAGAGTGTAACATCTTGATAATGCCACAGATTTCCTGTCATTGAAGAAAATTATCAACTGCCTCCTGAGATTAAAGGTAGCTACTCATTGTAATGTCATAAAGACAAAATCAAAGAAACTAAATGCCCTCAATATTTCCTCCTATTAATGGTTAGTGTGTTCTTAAATTAAAAATTGGAATAATTTGCGAACTGCTGCCAGCTGCCATGTGGGTTTTTTTATCGACGGAAACAGCCGAAGTGACTGAACATAGCTCAACCATGGCACCATTTTGTCCGATTCTGTCTTTTTTTATTCCCTCTACCCCAGACTACAGCCAGCCCAATGTAGGACGCGTGAAGCTTCCACGTGGATTTTAGATTCAGCTGAGTTTGTTTACGTTGAATGAGTACCCGCATTTCAGAATTGCATCTTAATATATCTGGAAAAACTGCAACATAAAGTTGAAGACAATCTTTGTAATGCTTGCATTCACACTTTGCAATGAGTAGCTTTTAAATGAAGCAGCTGATCATCTTGAAATGCCTAATATTCCATTTCCATTTCCCAGAGATCCTTTGCATCACTCTGGTTTATGCCTGAAATGAGCGTCAGTGTTCCTGGCGGCGATCACAGCGTGAGGATGGTTGGGGAGTGCAGGGAGTGATCCGACTGGTCGCCGCTGCTGCTGCTACGGCGATGAGCAATCCCACAGGGCTGCGGAGGCTGGTGGGACGCACCGTGAGGCGTGACGGTGGAGCTGGGGTCCGAGGACGCAGTGGGGTAGGTGAAAACCATTCCAGCTGTGGTGAAGGACAGGAGGGACGGTGTAGTGGTGAGGACCGGGGTGTGGAGCGACTCGGACTCAGAGATGGCCAGAGAAAGGGGTGATGTAATGGGCCTGGTGGGGATCGTTATCCTCGGTTTGGGTTTCTCCATCTTGACTGGTGGTCTGGATGAGGGTCCGGGTGGGCTGGATTCCTCTGGTTCTATTTTGATGATTCCCATGGAAGAAATAGATGGACTCGGGTCAGAATCCGAATCAGAGTCCTCTATTTTACAAATGGGACGGTGGGCTTCCAGAACCAGCTCCAGCTTCTCTTTCTCCTTTTGTAATTCGGCTATTTCCTTCTGCAAACGTGACTTTTCATCCTCCAGCTCGTCAGTCTCCTGCAAAGACAAAATCTAATTCAGCCACGCCCAACAGAGAGCGTTTCATGAATGAACCCTTTGCCACTTGTGTAACATCTACTCACGTTTTGTAACGTGTCCGTCAGCTCTCTGCGACGGTTGCGACACTTTGCTGCAGCCAGTTTGTTCCTCTCCCTTCTTATTCTGCGTCTTTCCAGCTCTTCTGGAGATAACTGTGACCAAAAAAAAAAAAAAGGAATGGGAAATGATTACATTCTCCTGTTTTCTTAACACACTTGAAACTTGCAGGGAGTTCAACACAGGAACATTACCACCACCCTGTGTGCACAGTGAGTCATGACAGTCATGACGGCTGAATAATTTAGCAACATCTTGAATCTTTTGTGCGTTTGTAATCAGACACGTCCGACTTTACATCCGACACCCTGCTGAACAATTACTGCAAAACCAATCTTTCCCGCCTTTTCTAGGCTTGGTGACTCAGCCTCAGACCCCTGGGGTGACTCAGGTGTGAGTCACCGAAAATGACTTGGCCCCTGTGAGTCACATGACAGTGTACTTCCTGTACCGTGAAATTACAACTCTGTGACCAGGGTACGTGTGCCCAAAAAGCAAGTACATTCTGCCGGGAACAAATGTCATGCTATTTAGGCTTCAGAACTGACCTGCTTTTTGCCTGCTCAGATTATTTTTTGTGTCACATCTGGTAATTTTACTGTCAAAAACAACACAGATTAACTAAAATAAAAAGACAAGACATGTGTTTGCCTCTAAAGAGTAAACTGCCTGTTTTAACAGCCTGAAATTAAACTAACTTGCAAAAAATGGATTGTTTATTAGCAAAACACTGATCTTATCTGATATTTATTAGATGTATTCATTTCAATGAGAATTACAAGATATTATACACCAGATACACAGAAATGAACATATACTCTTTTTTGGGAAAATAATAGGGATGCAAACATCTTTCAAAAGGTGTACTCAGAGTAATTACTCACTTGTGCATCGTTCCTGCATCTCGTGGAAGGTGGAGTATTTGCAGCCGCTCGTATCACCCCCGGTCTGAGGGTATGGGACTGGGAAGGCAGCAGACCCAGTGGCCGTGCGCCCAGGTGGGTCGGGTAAGGGGGTACCGGGGATCGGGATGGGCCCGGAGGATGCATGAGGGACGGCTGAACCAACCACTGGAGGTCCTGGTTTGTTGTGATGGCGTTAAGGCTCGGCACGAACTGACTGCTGCCTGCCATTGTGAACTTCTAGTGAAAACAAAACAGCTTTGTTGATTCAAATATAAATATTACAAGAATCATTGAAAGACTCTGTGACAATATGGTGTCATTAAAAGGTCAAGTTGGATGGAAATCATGTTAAAAAATAGTAATAATCTATAGTAAAATATTCTATAAATTGAACAAAATCACAATAGAACCAAAACACGAAATATTGAAGCACATTAAAGCGATTAAAGCACCTACCTGCTCCTGCTGTGTGGTCGGAGTACCGGTGTTTCCCACAGATCCAGAACTGGATCCGGTGTAAGGCGGGTTCCCTCTTCCTTGACTCCCAAGGTTTCGATACATCCTTTCAGCCTAAAACAAAACTGAGTCCAACTTCTCCAACTTCTGGTTATATTTATTTCTGAATAAAAAAAAAACACACACACCTCCCCTGTCAAAGCTTCGGGATGAGTCGCGTGCGTCAGTTCAAACTCGGGGACGAGCCCCCCGGTATTGCCGTAAGACGGTAGAGTCCAAGCGAGTACGACTCGAAGGGGCGCGATGCCGACAAAACCGTTTCACTTTCTCCTCGGATAAACCTCAGAGCTCCGAAAAATGTTTTCGCTTCACCTCTCCCTCCTTAGTCATTCACGTAAAATCCGAAGTCTGGAAATAATTTTTAGGTTGTAAACTCTTAAAGGGACACTATGGGTCCGCCACGCCCCTCCGTAGTTACGGGAAATGCTGTTGTCTGGAATCTCTCACGAAAGGCAGCACGTGGAGATGGCGTCACTGCCCATTTATGGTGAGAGTTTCCTCCCGAGCGTCACACCCGGGATTCCTCGGTGCGCCTTCACCGAAAAACTATCGAATGTAGCGGAAGAACTGTTGTTGTTACATTTTACAGCTAAGAAACAAATCAGACACATTAAAAAAAAGATTATTAAAAAGAAATTATTTTTAAAAATCCAATTTTAAACGGCTATCAATTTGTATTATTTAAGAGCAACATTTAGCCTGCTAGCCTCTTAATAAAATTAACTTTTAATAAACATGAATAAATTTCACTTCGTGAGACTTTATTTAACATTACCTAGATAATCAGAGAGCATATTGTACACTAATATTATTTTAAGTTACTTTTAATGTAATATCAATATTACAAAGGATTAATGTTAAAGACATAACATTGCTTAAAACAAAGAGAAAGTTTTAGCTTTTTTGGTCACAGCTTGAAAGAAAGACAGGCCAAATACCCCAGGATGCTTAGAGTATGTGCTGTAAATGACTCTCATTTACTA
>JAVKLF010000161.1:13989582-14000566 GCA_034783495.1 Millerichthys robustus | reverse complement strand
GTAAGGCATATAAAATGAATGCAAATGACAAGTCTTTCTAGATTTAGAATTTATTTTTATTCATCTGTTAGGTTCTGGATGTTCTAAAGATCTTACTTGTTAGTAATATTTTAAACACACTTTAAGACTCCTAGTTATGCAAATAAGAGTGTGCAGCTGATGAGTTGTGATTGGTGGAATAAATTTCTACTGGATGTTGATTGGCTGTCACAGTATGACAGCATCACTAAAAAGCAGCCAAACGAACCAACACTATTGAAAACATAACCTCCTTGGCGGAGGTGACCTGTAAAAATATTTTAGATGCACCAGTGAATTAGGTCAAATAAGGTCAAAGTTTTATCTTGCCAATATTGTACCCGCTTACTTTTTCACTCCTTTGCGTTTTATGTCGCACCAGTTAACTACATTTGTAGTCCTAGTAAGCTGAAATAAAGCAAATAAAGCACCAAAACTTTGAACCAGTATGATCAAATGTCCAAAACCAGAGCAGATGATGTGCAATTTGTAAAAACAATTAAAATCCCTAATTTACAACATCATTCTGAGACGGCCTGCAGTGAAGTGTTTTGGACTTACCACAGAGTGTGTTTCTGCCACGCAGGCACACAGAAGCGAACCAACCGCAGTGAATGGGCGGGATCAACCCGAGCAGTTAGCCACGTAGCTAGCTGCTAACGTTAGCCGTGTAGGTAAGTGCGTCTCTCTATCGCCTGTTTTTTTTCTTTATTACTCACCATTTATCCCCGAGAAAAACAACTACGATATTTAAAACGCTGGCCATTAGGCCTCTCTCTATCTTCTGACCTGGTCCGCTGACAAAAAGTGGAAAATATGTTGTTTTTAACTTAGCTTTCTTATTTTTTGTTGGTTAGCATTAACTGACAGCAACCAGTAGTTACAAACAACGTTGAAGCAGATCAAGCTTTATGCTAAAAGCGTCCATCAAACAGTCAGATTCGCTAAGTTAAATGTTAAAGATACGTAGCTAACATGCTTTTGTTTTTATTTCCAGCTACAATGGACTTGCCACATCATGGGTACCGAGCAAGTAAGTGGAAAGCTGAATCACCAGGGTTTTGTTCTCTTTGCAGAATTTTACAGAACGTGAACTCATAATATTTACTTCCTTTTTTATGTGCTGTTGTCTGAATAATGACGTGTCATGACCGAGTGATTCAAAGGTTCTTACGTAAATTTACCCATAAATGATGCAAAATGCTGAAATGTATGTGCACAATTAGATATTGTCTTTCTGATGGTTCCTTTAAAACTTGTATTCAAATTAGTCAGAAGGAAAAAGGCCGGTCAGTCTAAAAGCAAATTCTCTTTTGGTTTACAGAAATTTTCACAAGAGCTGTTCTGATTTGTGGAGTTCTATAAAAATTAGCTTTTCTGTGTTGTAGTCAGGGTTGCCAGATCTGACTGACAGTTCCCAGCCCAAACACAACTTAAAACCAGCCCAACTAAAAAAAAAAAAAACCTGTCCAAATCTTAACCTCTGTTGAAACTCAGGTTAAAAGTGTAGAACTATTACACACATAATAAAGAACACACCATAAGCACAATACTGCACCAAAGCAAACCACAAAAGGTTGCACATACATGGCTGGATACTTATTTAAAATATTTTAAAAATCTTACAAAAGCAATACATACATCAGACCTTTATTGTTTTTGCAGATCCGAAACGGTATTTAAGTATTACAAAAAACATCACTAGACATGTAATGCTTGAATCAGATATTGTATTTACATTTTTTTTAATTGTAGCTCTGAAAGAACAAAAAGAACAGAGCTAGCTTGTGATAAAAAGCGAATTTTATGCCCTACATTGATGTTGTCTTTTTTTTTTTTGTCCACAGCTAAACAAAGAGCTCGTGCCGCTCCCCCCACAGGGGACTCTGTCTTGTTTGAAGACACCAGCTCAGCAGCATCTGGAGTGAACAGCCAGGGCTTTTACACACCTGGTTACAACGTAGGAGGACCCTCAAATGACATGCAAGGTGGTGTTGGGGCTAACAACCTGTTCACTGACCCAGTGGCCAACGCTGCCATGATGTATGGCTCCTCTTTAGCCAATCAAGGGAAAGATATGGTTAACAAAGAGGTAAGGAAGACAGGTGTTGCAAAACATGAAAGAAAAATGTGGATTTGAAATAAATATAACCTCACTGGGTGACTCTAATCTAGCTGGATTGATGATTTTGACACACAGCATACTCAGTTGGCTGTATTTATTAATTTTGGCAAACGGTCCCCATTGTTTCTCATAAACTGATGCTTACACTTTGTACTTCAGATTAGCAGATTCATGTCTGTGAACAAGCTGAAGTACTTCTTCGCGGTCGACACCAGATATGTACTGAAGAAGCTCATGATCCTCATGTTCCCATATACACATCAGGTAATCTGAGTCCATCAGACTTTGTTCCCAGTCAGTATGTGACAACACCAAACATTTAGTACCTAATTACTGCACAAATTTCTCTGGTATCTTGTATTTTAACATTTATTACATTGAAACTGTGCACCCTAGATAATCAGCTCTTTTTTTATCAGCACTTCAGTTTTGTTCCTGAACATTTCTAGGCTGTGATTACCAGCATGTACAGTATTTAAAATAAAACAACTGCTTGAGCTCGGTTATTTAACAAACTTCTTGATGTTTTCAGTTTGTAAATTGAGACACCACCACATATACAATGTGTGCCTTCAAAAATATGTAAACTACAACCAAGTCTACTGAGAACTGATACTATATGGGTTGTCTTATAAAATCATGATACTTCATAACTGGCACCATTGAAAATGGATTACATGTTTCTCCATGATTTAGCCTGATTATCTTACAATAGTAAATAAAAAATAGATAATTGGTCTGTTTCCTACAGTAAAAGTGTATTAACCATTGATTTTAAAGTCCACCATTATCATACTAACTGAGTTGAGTCTACTATTTTTTTCTTAGTATTCTTAATATTAATATTAGTAGTAGTGGTAGTAGTAGTGTTATTATGGTGTTACTGTCTGTTGCTGGGCTGTAACCAGATCCTAAGTAACAAAAGTTAGCTCCACCCAATAAAAAACAAATACTAACAATACCAAAGTACCAAACATAATACCAAATATCTTTTGAATATCATCAGTTCTGTTTGTATTTGTGTGTTCTTTGTAGGACTGGGAGGTCCGTTACCATCGAGACTCTCCACTGACTCCAAGACAAGATGTGAATGCACCTGATCTTTACATACCAAGTACGTTGCATGTTAGGAAACACACATTTTATATTAGCAGAGTGATTTGGGACTCGTTTAATACAAAATGTTTTGTTTTTTGGGTGTCTTTTTAGCCATGGCTTTCATTACCTACATTTTACTTGCCGGAATAGCTCTTGGTATTCAGAAAAGGTGGGCAATTATTCCCCATTTATTAACTTTATGTTTCACAGTAGTGTCCGGAAAGTCTAAAAACAGAATGTGTTGATTTTCGTTTATGTAGATTTAGCCCAGAGGTGCTTGGACTGTGTGCCAGTACTGCCCTCGTGTGGATCATCATCGAGGTCCTGGTCCTGTTGTTGAGTTTGTATCTGCTGACTGTACACAGCGACCTCTCAACGTTCGATCTTATCGCCTACAGTGGATACAAATATGTTGGGTAAATTGATCTTTTTTTTTTACCTTCAAGTATGTGAACCAGTTATTACTCAAAGTACTAATGACTGTGATCAACCAGTTTTAACAACTGTTCGGTTCTTAAAAATGGTTATTTATGTATATTTTCAAGACTACAACATGGTTTGAACTACATTCACAGAGTGATTGTGTGTTTTTTGTCTTCATCTAGAATGATCTTCACAGTGCTGTGTGGCTTACTGTTCGGCAGTGATGGTTATTTTGTGGCCCTCGCTTGGTCCTCCTGTGCTCTTATGTTCTTCATTGTAAGTATCATCTGTCTTCTATTCGTGTCATCTACTACAACTATGAACCTGTAATAAAATGAGAGTAGTATTTTTTTTGAAAAGTTTGTAAATGACAGCTATAATTTATTACAGGAAAGTGAGTTAACAGTTTAGTCCACCACTTGTCTGGTCTGGTTGTCACTTTAAAGATATTGCTTCCTTCCTAGGTTCGATCTCTGAAAATGAAGATTCTCCCCTCTCTCTCCTCGGACTCCATGGGAATGGGATCAAGTGCCAAACCCCAACTCCGCCTTTATATCACTCTGGCAACTGCAGTTTTTCAGCCAATCATTATTTACTGGTTAACCTCGCACTTGGTCAGGTGACTGTGCGGCATTCAAGTCCAAAAAATGTGGTGTGGAGTGTTTCTATACTCACCTCCTCTGTCAGTAAACTCAGTCAGTGAACATCTGTAGGAAGTGTTGAGCTGCAGCACGTTTTCAGAATGAAACGGTTTTATTAATATAACCAGAAAGTGTGAAATTAATCGTCCTTTAGTTTTTTGTGACTATAAAAACTGTCCACACAAGCTTAAACACTTAAAAAGGGCTTTTATTGACACCATTGTTTATTCTGTGCAAATTTATTTTTTAATTATTGGGTGTATTTTCAAGTATTAAAAACTCAAAGTACACCAAAGTGGACAGAAATCTCTGTTACATTAAAGAGATTCTGGTGTTTTTGTGGAACAAAAGTGCTGCTGTGTTGTTTTTGATTCTGAATTTTATTCAGCACATTTGACAAAGCAGGACATTGTTAAAACTTTTGTAAAAACAATAAATATTTTGCTTTGTGTATTCACTTATTCTCTGTGTGTAGTTCCTGTGTTGGTTGCACTTTTTTTACATTCAGTTTCAAAAGATTTACATTAGGGGTTAAAATAACACAGTATTTTATGTTATGTACCTGTTACAATACTGCTTAAAACACAGTAAAACAAAATTTTTTTTTTTTTTTCCAGAAAATGCCAACAAACTTAGTTTTACTATTTTAAGGTTAAGGTTATGAAACAAATCTGGAAAAACAAATTAGCATTATTTAAACACTTTTTATAATCTTTCCATACCTATTTGCATTCTACTTGTACATTGTTCACTTTTAGCCATTTGTATATAAAAACATTCAAATTGAATTAAATTCAAATATACTTTATTGATCGTACATTCAAGAGATGGGTGCTGTTATTTTAGCTTTGTTTTATACTTTTCAAACTAACTTTGTTTACAAATATTCTTACTGTACAAACACTGGGTTGTCATTAATTCCTTTTTTAATCTGCTTCAGCTTACTTGCAATGTTTATGCTATTAGTTAGCTTTCTGTTAGTTGCCTACCTAGCCTTTTCCTACTTCTAGCTACTGGTTTGCTACTTTTAGCTACTTTTAGCTAGCGTTTGTTTTCCAGGCTTTTTGAGTGTTTTGCTCCTTTTTAGCTGTTCCTACTTTTGTTTTTTAACCAGTGTTTTGCTCCTTTTATAAAAGGAGTGTTCTGTTTTAGCTACTTTTAGTTTTCCAGAAATGCTATGCCACGTTTGTTTTGTTGCTGTACTGTAGTTCTTATCTGCAGTTTTTAGCTAGTATTCTGCCTCTTTTTGCTAAATTCAGTTCCAGCTCTCTCAGCAAATGTCAGCCCTATAAGTCACCCTACATTTTTAGTCAGTAAAAATATATATTTTAGTTTCTACACGCAGACATACTGATGTACAACGACGTGCGTGTCCTTCCTGCTAGCTGATGTCAGTCAACCCCCCCACACCCCACTTGTTTCGGGAGCGCGCGCACCCTCGCGAAGCGTCCTTTGGGTTTCCATGGAAACCTCGGACAGCAACAGCGAGGGCCCCGAGAGAGAGCGAGGTGTCCGAATGAGACTTGACTTTTAGAACGCCTTTCACTTTTCACTGACCCGTTTCGGACATTTAAATTGAGCTAGTTTTCACTGGCGTTACCTTTTTGGGAAATCGGTGAGTAGCTACTTAAATATTTAATATGAAAAGCCGTCAGCGCCTAGGTCACCTGAGGGGGGGTGAGGGCGGCTTTATGAAACTTTATATTGTTCCACCATTTTCCTGCTATAGCTATATTGTTTTGTGGAGCCATGTGGCAGCAAGTTCAAACTTTAGGGCTTCACGGTTAGCCGTGGTTTATCAAAAGCCTGCATTCCGTCTTAGACAGAACAACCTTCAAGTTTAGGATTGATTTATAATACATTTTGCGCCTCTTCACTGAACGCATTCAAGCTAGCAAGATGGAAATTTGGACTTTGATCAGAAAAGTTGCTCATCAGATTGGAATGAATGGCAAACCTATAACAGACTTAATTTGAGATTATTATTATTATTCCTTAAACTGGATATTAGAAGCTGAATTAACTTGTTAGTTCACATGTTAGAGTTATTAGCTATTTTAATGTAGCTTAATAAGCTAAACAATTTAAACATTTACAAACACTGAGTAAATCCACAACTAATACTGTTTATTTTTTACCCAGTTGAAGGCCTGCCTTTCCTTAAAAGGCCCGCTGTTTTTCGTCCTAGTGTTTTAGATTTAGAACATTTTAAATGAAAAAAGAATTCACTCTAACTATGATTATTTCCTGACAGTATCTTCCAGCAGCTGCTTTCCTGGATGAGCTTGACGTTTTCCTGCTGACAGAGATGGAGAATAGCTGTCACACACTGCCAACCTTCTCCTTGTGTCCCACCACTCTTGAAGAGTCCCTGCCCTTCTCCTCCTCACCCCAGCGGACCTCCTCAAGCGTTTCACTCCCTCTTTCACCCATCTCCTTCCCCCCGTCCCCCGTCTCACTTTCTCCGGCAACAGCAGAGTTTCCAAACTCGTCCTCTCCTCTTTCACATGGTGCTGCGTCTCGTTGCCTTGAGGGACAAAGTGTCGGGCAGGAAGGTTCATCTGACCAGAATGACCTGACCTGTCTCAGCTGGCTGCATCAGAGAGATAACCTCCTTCCTCTGCAGCCTCTTGCCAAAATGACTCCGCTGCCACAGCAGGAGTCCTGTACACCTGCACAGCCTCTCCCTCCTCCTGCGTCCTCCAAGCCTCCGTACTCCTTCAGCAGTTTGATTTTCATGGCAATAGAAGATTCCCCGCACAAAAGGCTTCCGGTGAAGGAGATCTACGACTGGATTGTGAATAATTTTCCCTACTACAGAACAGCTACCGGTGGTTGGAGGAACTCCGTGAGACACAACCTGTCCCTGAGCAAGAGCTTCTGCCGCATTCAGAGGGACAAGAACCAGGTGGGAGTCCAAACTACTGAGCTGTCTTCAAGCAACACAATAAACCCAGATGATTTGTGTTCATAACAGCATCTAGGCCTCACTGTAGGCCCAGCTATTATCTGTGTTACATGTGTGTTTTCTGATTGTTTCAGGGTTGTTTCACAGTAAAAGATGGATTTCTGTGTTTTGTTGCAGTCAGTGGGGAAGGGGTCGCTGTGGTGTGTGTGCCCCGAGTATCGACCGGCACTCCTGGAGGTGCTGAGGAAGACTCACAGTTATCACAGCACCAATAGTAATCTGATCAACAAGCCTGCACTGTGAGTAAAAGCACACATCTGCCTGTTTTATTTACTATAATAAAAAAATCTTTATTTAAACTCAGAACACATTAAAGACTTGAGCTCTTGTTAACCAAACAGCCAAGTAAGTAGACAGGATACTTAGATGAATGATACACGTATGAAATGTCTGAATTCATTTAAGCAAAACTCAGATTAGGTTAGATAATTAAAATTGAAAGCAAATAAGGAAAGTAAAGCAACAACTGTTGAAAGTGAAGTAAAAAAATATAAGTAAAAACATAAACTTTACATCCTAAATGAAACATTCACTTAAATGGAAAGTCATTCAAAGTTGCACTCTAAGTAAAACTGCTGGTTTTAACCCCAATAAAAACATTTAACAGCAGTTAATTGAGAATAATAATAATGGAGTTGATTATTTAAAATTTACATTGGAAAAAGTCATTTAAGGTTATAAAAACAATTAAGGCGTTACAAGGTTTTTATTTTTGAACGATGACAAGCTGATGACAAATACTTTTTGCATTTTAAAAACATAAGGAGTAGAAAATACAGATAATTCTATGAAAATGTAAGGAGTAAGTTGGATGAAAACTAATTTCTCCAGTAAAGTATAAAACTGTCTTTTTTGTCAGGCCCAAAAGTCTACATTAAACGACTTTTTATGGTAGGCTAATACATAAATAATTTGCACTGGCATACATAAATAAGTTACCTGTACTGAACTACACCTGTGAAGTATAATTTATCTGCTCTGGCTGAGGAGTTCCTAAGTAACCCTGTATTAACATTTATAAAAAAAACAAATAAACCACCCTCAGTATATTTAAGAAGCTGTCTTGTCATGCTGTGTACAGGTTAGAAGGAGCTGCCTACGAGGCGCCTGCAGTGTGCGATTTGATGGACTTCTCAGGTTAGTCCTCACACTGGACCCGTCTTCTGATCAGAACATAAACCTGGACATTTAAACCTGCATCAGTCTCTTTCCTCGTCTCCCTGAGGCATTTTTAGTACCTTCATTTTTCTGCTGTCTTGCGTTCTTTTCTCTTTTTTTTGGACATGCAGCATTGTTCCTTTGTTTGTGTTCTGTTGGCATGGCAACAGCCCTCCATTCCCATGGTAACGGAGCAACAGCCTGGCTCGGACTCTGTCAAAGATCACTTCGTTTTATGTCCAAACCTGCACTCTGCACCCCCACATGCTCATTTAAGATTCTCTCTAATGTTTGTTTAATCACCCTGCATGTAAACAAGGTGTTATTAATATTAATGCATTTGTTATTGATTTATTGGTTTTGATTGTTATGATTCTGCCCCTCTCTTGCAGATCCTCTTTCTCACACCATGCTCCTCTCCTCTTCCTCTCCCCAAATCCTGACCACTAATAATCCAACCTTCTCTGAAAACACACCGTGCCCTTTGACCCCGGACCACGAAGAACTGATCACCGTGGAATCGACGGAATATCAGCAGGACGAGGTCGGCGAAGACATGGAGAAAGACCCGCTGTCAGACAGCGGGTACATTGAGTTGCACTATTACCAATCTGACCAGTACCAGTACCTGGTTCTGCCGGGCGAAACCGAGCTGGACCTGGAAACTGTGGAGATCCTGCAGCTTGATGTTGAGGCTCAGGAAGCTGCTGGGTCACTCCTGGACCTGGCAGGAGGTGGATATTAACTCGTATCCTAATTTACAACCATAAGCAAAAACAGTTCTTCAGTCAATGTGAGGGAAATAATTCAACAAATTCACAAAAACTTTGATTTATAATGGTTGTCATTCAGATGTTGACACTGCCCTTTATAATGTGTATTAATGTGTTTTCAGATATCAGTATAAATCTATAGATGGGCTGATGTAAAATCAATGGATTGCATTACTCCACATGTATTAATGCACTTTGAATGTACAGACAGAACCAGCCCTTGGTGTCTAATGTGTTCTCAGGGGAGGAAGGAGTGCTTCCAGTTCTAATAGCTTCTGTTTCTAAATAAAATTTCTCAAAATCAACTGAAAGTTATTTATATACCATTGAAAATAGTAGAAAATATGTGGAAAATTGTTAGCAAATTGACCCACATCTGAAGTGTTATTGAATATGTTACCAACCTTTTTTGTTTTATGAACTTGTTTCTGTGGCTTTTTCTTAAAATCTGTGTTTCTACATTAGCATTAGCATTTACAAGTTATTTAATTAATTGTGTTATTAGAATTGCAGAGAAGTAGGACATAGAAGCACTGTTACAAAATTCACTTCCAGTTTTAGTTCTGTTAGTCTCTTTGTTTTCTGTTATTTTGTACTGTATCTACAGTTTTTCAGATTATGTTTATTATAGCTGATTTTATTTATTATACTAATGTATGTTTTGTAATCTGAGATTTTTTGGTTTTCCATATAATTGCAAAGAGCTGATATGATCTAAGTAAGACATCTTAAAAAAATATTGTAAGTTTGACTAACTCACTGCCATGTTAGGGTGCACCAATATTTTGTTTGTAATTTAATGTTTTTTCTCCCAGTTTGAGTGTTTTTTTAATCTGACAAGTAAAATTGTGATACTGTTCCTATGAATTAAAATCATTTTTCTGACGGATTTTTTCAGTATACTTTTTTAGTATTTGCAGATATAATAGAATATATTAAACCAGTTTGTTGTTCATATAAACACAGTTGGAGGGAGCTGTAACCACAGCATACAGGATGTGGCAACTATCTAGTTTCTCGTTTTAAAATCCGGTTGCTACGCAACAGCTTTGTTTCACCCATAGTTTTTCTTTTCAAATATCATTTGTGTAAAGGCAAAACTACAATCTCCTGTTTTACATTTTACTTATTCAGTAGTTCCGTATACGTCACTTAATTTAAAAACTACATTTCCCATATCTGAGATTCGTTCCAACGGGACATGTAGTTTACTGACAAACTCGCGTAGAGGATGGTGAACGCTTAAGAAACTACATGTCCCATGGGGCGTTGCTCAAAGTTGAAGGCGGAAGACTTGCGTTTTCGTGGTGGAAAAAAGTTCTCATTATTTTTTTTTTCGTGCCTGTGCGAAAAGTTAGAAGTTTCTCGGATCTTATGAGACTGTAGCATAGCTTTTTAACGGACCCAAAGATAACGCTACATCGTGAAAATTCAACTAAAGCTTAAGGTAGCAGGTAAGTTTGTTTTGGTAGCGGTTTAGAATTGCATGTTGCATATATTTTTTTTTCTTCCACCCAACTCTAATCTTCTTAACGAGTTACGAACACGTTAGCTCAGGACGTTAGAACCAACGGTATGTGTAAGCTACGACCTCCACGTTAGGATTATTTGTCGCAAACCCTTATTTGACAATAGATGAGTTTGCGCAGGTATTTTATTGAAGCAGGAATTTATAGTGGAGTTTCTCAGGGTCATAGCAATAATGTCTTAACTGCAGATTGTTTTCGTTCACTGCATAAAGACTTTTCATCACATTAGGCAGCAGAGAAATGGCAGGCAC
>JAVKLF010000161.1:13936120-13977510 GCA_034783495.1 Millerichthys robustus | reverse complement strand
AAAACTACGACAGCGCTTCCTGATTATCCAAGAAGGTGTAACGCGATTGGTCTAAAATATAAACAATGACGGCGCTTTCGGAGAATCGAAGAAGGTGGAACGTAATTGGTCAAAAATAAGCGGGGAGGGGCCACTACAGATGTGAGTACCATAGCTACAGGTATTTGTGTTTGTGTGTGTCATTATTGTCCCTCATCTTCCTCCCTCCCCTTCCTCCAGGATCTCTGCCTCCTATCCCCGCGCTGGCTGCCTCACTTCTTCTCTCCCCTCAACGCGTCACTGTCTGCGAACGGAATAAACTAGGATCAGTAAATTTCGTGTCCCCTCGTTTCCTTATATGGTGATCAGCGTCGTGGCCCCGCCCTCCTCGAGCCGTGAGCGAGGAGGCGCGTGCACAGAGCGCATCCGATCCCAGCACACTTCCATATTTGGAAGTGAGTTCAACAAAAACGGGATGAAGGGGAGGAGAAAGGGATGGATGGAGGATTTCCTCCCTTACTTAAAAAACAGACGCTTAACATAATGATTTTTTTTTCATCTTGTAATTTATTAATTCTTATGCCAGCTGAGATTTATAGATTTAAAATATGACAAATAAATATTTTTTATGGTTTAAGTACTCTACTAACATCAATTTAGACTTATCTTCGTGACCTAAGTGAAGAAATGCCAAAAAAAAATTAAAGAGAAAAGACAAAGAAGTCGAAGCGAATCATTATCAATTAAAACAATAGAAAAATGTTTCGTTTAATTTTATATTTATGTTACATTTTAATTTTCTATATGATAAAGTTAAAACAAATCTGGCAAATTCACGGTCCACCCTCACGATATGGGCATGTTTATCAATCGACCACTAAACACAAAAATATCAACCAAGCTAAAGCAGCTAGCTGAAACAACTGTCATCGCACGCGCGCTCGCAACCAGCGCGCTCCCGCAGCGCGCGAGCGGTAGCAGTCAATTCGTCATCGCTCCATTCAATTTCTCCCAGACGCTGACCTATTCAGAGCTCCCGCAATGGTAGGTTTCATGGATTTTTCCATCACATTTCCAAAATTATCTCCGTTTTGTTAATATAAACTCACTCTTTCGATGTGTGGGGCGCATTCTGGTTATTTAATTTGGCTTATTTTCCGGACATTTTTTTGTTGGTTTTAGCAACTAACATCATGGCACGCCAGTTGGAATGCCGCAGGACAGCTAGCTCCAGGCTATTGGAAGCTTTGCTGTCGAACGAGTTCGGCAGCTTATAACGCCGTAACAAAGCACAATATAGTCGTTTTGTAGCATTTTAGAGTACGACCAACAACGCCGTGACGCGTGTATCCTAAATCTTCGTGATAAAAGAGGTGTTGCACCAAAACCGTTCAAAACAACTGGCGCCATTTCGTCCATCTTTTTCGTGTTGGAGAGGGGTGAACAAAAGTAGCTTCTTGTCTCTTGGGTTCGGTGTTGCCATGACGCCGCTCCTGCGGTTTCACTGCGTCGTGTTTCTCTTATTTCATCTCCGTATGGGAGCGTGTCTCCGGCGGCAGGTGCAGCTGATAACAGTAGCTGACCCGTGAAGGAAAGCGGGCAAAACGACACCCATTTTACGGCTGGAGCTAGCCGAGATTTTTTCCCAGCCCCTCTCTAGTCTTTGTCTTTCTGAAACACGGGCTTCTTTCACCGTCCGCCGCAGGACCGTCGACGTTTTTAGCCCCTTTTTATTAATTTTTTTTTATATAAGCGAATAGATTGTTGGAAAGACGAGAGGTGAAAATGAGAATGGGAGATTCTTGTCAGATGGTCTCATTTTGCCTTTTATAGCAAGTTATCGCAAACGTGCTGCTTTCACGGCCCCACCCTGAATTTGGTGCAAAGACCACATTTTGTTTCGTGACGGGTTTTTATTATTTTTACGGCGGCACTGAAATCAGTTTTATCTAGATGTGTCGAGTTGAAAATATCTTTTGCTTATATTTGACCATACGAACTATGAGTATTATGTAACAGCAGTTTGGGCGAGCTAGCTGTGGTTAAAGGAGTGGCTATGGAGTTCATTGTTGACGCTGCTGCGCATTTTTTTAAGATGCGCATTTACTTTCTACAGCCGGTAATAAATAGGTAAAAAAGAACACTGGATGTCAGTCACATCCTTATAATCATTCAACAGACATAACAATTATCTCTGGAAGTAGTCAGAGGCATAAAACAATGTTCAAATACCACAAATTCTGTGCATATTTTGTGCACCACTGTTTAAAAAATAAGCATATTTGAATTATGTTTTAGGCAATAATGTTTTTGCCCATTTCTGTGTGTGTATGTTTGTACTGTTGACAAAATATTTCATGAACCACTGGATGGATTTTCACAACTCAAAGTTATTTTTGAGTTCTCGCTATATTAATATGGCCGCCACAGTTAGTGGATATTACCAAACACAAAAATTACTCTTAGTTTAATTAGTTTTATTGATACTGATCTAAATTTGGTGTGGCTGTAGCTGAGCGTTGTTCACAGCACATAGTTTAAACAGGAACAGATCATGTAAATGATATTTTCAAGATTTAACCAGAACAACAAGAACTTTGTATTGTCTTCATCAAAAGCTGATCTTAGATTAAAACTCTTGACGTAAAAGGCAATATGCATTCCTAAAAAGGAATTAGGCCTTTCATTGTACAGTTGCTGAGTCTGTATTGACATTTCAGTCTGCATAAAAAATATTGCCCTCCTCACTTTTAGTTTTTGAACATAAATCTTTTGGGCCAGTATTTGAGCTCTAATCTTAAAGAATAAAAACTGCAGACTGTGACATATTGAACCTTGAATCCTGCGGAGAACAACATAAATGGGTAAGATTAGATAAAGTGACAGCTTAGTGATGATCACCAGGAGGATTTTAGCTGCAAAAACACTTAGTATTGTAACAAACCGTGTCATGATAGGCAACAGAAAAATTTAATGTAAAAAGAGAACATGGAGCTTGTATTATAGAGTGATTGGTACCTGGTACCATAATAGAGTTCAGAAAATTAAATATATCAGTATTTTTTGTTGGAAAAATGAACACAACTTAATCATGTAATAAATATTCAGTTATCATGTTTACTTCACGGACAGAAGAGATTTTGGTTGTTTGCTGGTTAATTATTAGTCTGAAATGTTATCTGCTACCAACTTTTAACGCCCTGAACAAACACACATTGTCCACTCTTGCTAGTTTGCTGTTTCGGTATTTTTCCCTCTTTCCTGGCCAATTTCCTTCTGTGTATTTTTCCCCAGTGCCTGTAGATAGGTTTTATTCTCCCCAGACTGGATTTTCTTGATAGTCTAAACAGAGTCAGAAGACCTGGCTGAAGGAGTTGTGTGACTCATTTATATTCTGTATTTAAACAGAGGCTTTATTGTTTCTGAGCCTCACCCACATGGTCATCGCTGAAATGCCCGACTGTTTCCTAAAAGGAACTTGTATTTTAAACCTACTAACCTTAGTCACAAAGCGTGCACACACCTGCTTGCTTAGCTTGTTTAAAATTTGTATTCAAATGGACTTTGTACAAGGAGAACTCCTGGCTGCTCCCCCTGCCTGATCTTATATGTTCATAAAAGCCTTGTTGACTGAATCTTCCTGGGTTTATTGTATCACAAGACGTATTTTAAGGTCGCTTCACACACCTTAACCCTTCCAGTGCCAATGGGGTGTTAAAACCACACCTTTTTTGTGTTTGATTGGATCTTATCAGCCATTTTGCTAAGGAGGATTCTTAAGGCACACAACACCCTATCAGCTCTGTTGTCCTTGAGCTGTCCCAAGTATTTTGTTTAAAATGAAAATACCTACTGGTTTGTTTAGTTTTTGACTAATGTTGCTGTTGAATGAACAGGGAAAAAAGGTAAAAGCCTTGATGTTATTGTAAAGCTGCAGATTATTTTCAAGATTAAACTAATAATTGGTTTGTTGTCAAACATTTTGTTAAAAACTTCAACTTGCTAAAGGTCCAGCACACAGTTAGGATGAAGTAATTTATCAGAGAAATGCATATCACCCACCAGAGTTTTAGATAATTTATGGTAAATATCTGATTTATAGCTATTTTGCTCAAGCCATGAAAAATAACATTATGCTCAATCTAATGCAAAATAAATTGTCTGACTCTGAGCCATTTCCTTGTTTTCTAAAGTCAGTCAGCTGTGGTGGCCATCTTAAATTTGGTCAGCTCCAAAAGCTGATCAGTTGTAGGTGTGCATCAAATAATTGTTTCCTTAAAAAAAATGTTCAGTGGCTCATGAGATATTTTATCAGACACGGGCAACAATATCATTGTTCACATTTTGTCATCAGGCAGTGATGATTAGTTAAAACCAGAAATGCTCCAAATTTGTTGCAGTTTTTTAAAAACAATTTGAAGAATTTTAACTAATCTAAGCATTTTATCTTTGGTATTTTGTAGCTGGATGGTAATGTTCTACGTGTTTATCTGGAAATCTGTTTCAAAAAATCAAATTATTTTGAATTAAAAAACCCAATTTAATGAGTTTTGTGTAACATGAGACACAATTTACATTTTTCTTGTATTTCAACAATATGAATTATTTGTTGTTCTCGTAGGCCTCCGGTGTGAAAGTCACAGATGAAGTCATCGCTGTCTTCAATGACATGAAGGTGCGTAAAGCTCAGGCCAACGAGGACGAGAAGAGGAAAAGGAAGAAGGCCATCCTGTTCTGCCTGAGCAAAGACCTGAAGAATATCGTCCTGGATGAAGGAAAAGAGATCCTGCAGGGTGATGTGGGGACCACCGTTCAGGACCCGTACCAGGACTTTGTGAAGATGCTTCCCCTCAACGACTGCCGTTACGCACTTTATGACGCAACATACGAGACAAAGGAAACAAAGAAGGAGGACCTTGTGTTTATTTTCTGGTGAGGGCAGACGTAATCACCCTAAAGTGCTTTATGACGTTAATTTAAACAACATCAGGCTGAAACGTTTGTCCACTTTTACAGGGCTCCAGATAATGCTCCGCTCAAGAGTAAAATGATATACGCAAGTTCTAAGGACGCCATTAAGAGGAAATTTGAAGGTAAGGAGGGCACGTGTTAGTTTCTTCAACATAAACCAAAGACAGTATTTATGGAGTCAAATGATTTTTATGTCAGTTTTGCATCAAATTCACAGCCAGCGATTACCCCACTCTTTCTCTTCAGCATCTTCGATCTGATTTTTTAGTCTAAAGCGCTAACCTGAAAGGTGGCGGGCGATATGCATCAGTGCCTGCTGACTGTGCGGGTTGTTTCCCAACAGACTCATCGGTGTTTCTGACCTCTGCGTGTTTCCTGTGTTGCAGGTATCAAACACGAGTGGCAGGTGAACGGTTTGGAGGACCTGAAAGACCGGCACACTCTGGCAGAGAAGCTTGGCGGCTCAGCGGTAGTCAGCCTGGAAGGACGCCCTATATAAATACTCCTCCCCCTCCTCTCCGGCCTCAGTCGAAGCCGTTCAGACACATCCGTTGGGTTTAGATGTTCATTCAGGTTTGGGTTTGGAAAAGCAGAACCAGCATAATTTGTGGGACTCTTTGGGGAGGGATGCAGCGGGTGGGTTTGGAGTTTAAATGACAATTGATTTAAAAAAAAAAAAATTTATTAAGAAGACGGACTGTTGGTCCAGTTCTTTCAACATAAAGTTTATGAACAAAACACACATAAAACAGTTAAGATGCAACTGAGGAAGGATGATGATGAAGTTTAAAACGCACTTGTTCGTGTATAACATCAGTTTTGTTTTTTCTGGGTTCCACTTGAAAGATTGCAAAGAAAAGGACAAAAAAATCACTTATTTTTTTTCAACCACTGATTTGACAATTATTCCAGCTTTTTTTTTTTTTCTTGCCAAATTTAAGTTGTGTGTGCGTGCATGTGTGGGTGGGTGCAATTTGAAACTAGTTGTAGTAAAACTAACTCACTCTTGATTGCACAAAAGTATCAAAACGTTCTCCGTGGGATCACGGTTAAATACATTTGTTTTCTTTTTTTTATTTTATTGCTTAGTTGGGGTTTTATTTGTTTGTTTTTAATATGCAATTTTAAAAAACTTGAGTGATTCCTGTTTTTTCTTTCCACCTGTGTCGGAAATATCGGTATTCGATATAGTAAAAACACAACATTCCTCGTACTCGTTAAAACCAAGATTTCCTCGTTTTAAAGCCTCCGGTGTGGCGATGGTGTGGTGGGGAGCGATGTGTACGTGAAGGATGAGCAGTCAGTGTTGAGACTGAAAACTGAATGGTGGATGTTTTGTATCGTCTCCTTATCTCTAATAAAAAGCACTAAACTACTGACTTTTTCTACGCTGACTTTTTTATATATTTGTGTAGAGAAAAAAAAAGTAAAATGTTTCAAGATAAGTCATTTAGAAACTTTAAAGATGGTTACTAAGTAGTTTTTACAATTCCTCTGATTTTTATCTGCAACCACAACTCAAGTTAACCATAAAGACTTGAGCTGTAATAAACATGAAGACCACTAGAGGGCAGCCTGATGCTACTGAAAAAAGACCACACAGGCGCTTTAATCTCTTTATTAAAATAAATCAAGCATTTTTTAAAAATAGAATTTAATCTTTCACCAGTCCACGGTAAAAGTATATTCTCTGAAATGTTCAGAAGCAGTATTATCTTTAATTTTGAGACAATGAAAATTGTGGACAAAAAGTACTTAAATCGTAGTTTCCCAACACCTCAGCAAAAAAGATGAGAATATATCCTCAGTAAAATGTTGCAGACTTGAGTAAAGCTGTGATTTAAGCCATTATTATGGAAACACTGACCAAAGGTGCGGTGGTGATCTCACGTCTATCCAGTCTGTTTAAATAGGCACTAAATGGATCTAAAAGTTTGTTTTATTAGTGTGAAGTAAGAGTTCTGCAACAAAATAAGCCTGCTTTACCCTGTATTGTTCCAAGTCACTTTGAGTTTTCATAGGGGTGTAACGAGAAGAAGCAAGATTTTAACAACGTTTAAGGAAAAAAAAACACTTTTGCCACAAACTCAATTGACCTGCCTCACTCATGTCGGATTTCTCACGAGTCTTTTCGGCCCTCAGAACGTGACCTTTGAACTCTGGAAGGTCATACAACCATAAACCTTTTTACCTTTAAATGATGGGACATAAGTTGTAGACACTCTTGGGACCAACTGACGAGGACATTAGAGTGAAACTCCTTTTTGTGTTTTTTTTATTTAATCAGAGTGAAAAGTTGCTCACACTGATGAGTGCACACAGCTAAACAGGTTGCATGAAGTGGCAGGCAGGAGGGTGGAGACTCCAATTTGGTTTGAACTCCACCTCAAGAGTTTGATCAGCTCTGTTAGTCTCAACTCCAACGGATTAACGAGACGCTCAAATCGATTTATCTCAGCTTCAAAGTTAAGAAATCATGACCTGATCGATTAGGTCAGTTCTGTTTTAAATAAACGAGTGACAGTGACTCTTCCTCTCAGCACGTAGCTGCAGAGGAAATGGAAGCGGGCGGGGAAAGCTGCCTGCACAATCAGGTATGTTGCTCATGGTCCTAGTGCCGGACACTTTATATTAAACCTTCAGTTCTAATTGCACCAGATTTATGAAACAGGTGTGTTTTTATTATTTGAGCTTGCCAACATGAAATCTCGTGGCACAATATCTTGTTATACCCCTAGCTCTTATGTATCGTTAAGTGAATGATCCTATTTAGTCCTGACGGCAGTCCAGCCGGTTTCCATGGACCCAGTAACAGATCTGAGCGAACTTCATCGGAGTGATGCGCACGGCCACGTTGTAATCCCTGTTCTCCCCGTCAATCTCGAGCCACTGGTGGCCCGAGAAAATTCCAATAACCTTCCTTTCCCAGCGCTCCAGGTCATTGTCCCACACTCGTCCGTAGACCCCGGAGCCGCTGGCCCCGGGCCGGGCGTCGCAGTGCTGATAGATCAGGTCACTGGACTCCTCTTCCACGGGACAGAACCGGTACACCAGCTCCCCGGGTCGGTCGCTGTCAAACCCAGAGAAATGGATGCGATTCCCCGCCAGGTCGTCTGAGGAGGGCGCCACTGAGAGGCGCATGAAGGGTCGCCGGTGGGGCCAGCGCAGCTCCAGCAGGGCGTAGTCAAAGTCCATGCCAACCTCCTGAGGGCCCTGGATCCAGCCCTTTGGTACCCGGGTACGCTTCACTCGCACCCAGCGGACCAGAGGCTTCTTGTTAGAAACCAGGCCGGATTTGCTGCCATTGATGGACGGAGGGATAAGGAAGCCCACCCTGAGCTTCCGTGCTCCGTGCACATAATCCTTCCCGTCGTGCACGCAGTGGGCGGCGGTGAGGACGTGCTGCTGGGACACGAGGACGCCGGTGCAGCCGGTGGAGATGCGCACAGCTGTGGAGAACGGGTAATCCAACAAGAAGTTGTCACCTTTGATGTTGAAGCGCCCGTCCGGGCCGTAGACCTGCCGCTTCACTCGTCTCGGCTCCGGTCTCCACGGGGACAGAAGAACCGGGCGAGCCACGTGACCCGCATCGCCGCCGCCCTCCTCCTCCTCCTCTTCATCGCCCTCCACCTCCACAGTGGTGAGAGTGCGAAACCCGTTGGCGTAGAGGGTCTCGAAGGCCAGCTTGTCGTTGAGCTGCTCCTTCGGCTCCTCCCGCTCCCCCCGGTGGAAGCAGCTGGAGTTGCAGTGGGTGGTGAAGTCCAGCTGAGCCTGGGCGCTGAAGCGGGAGCGGCCAAGGGGCGTCGGGGCGTGGGGGACCAGAGTCGGCACATGGGCGGGCAGAGGGTGGAGGAGGAGGGGCAGGGCGTGGGGCAGGAGGAGCAGGTGAGTGAAGAGGGAGGCGACACACGGCGACATCGTGGAAAACACTGAAAGAAACATTTAGATGTTGTGATTGACTCTCAGCTACTACCACACTAAACTTTAGCTTACATAGCAGGAACAGTAACAGAGATGCAGCTGTTTTTTCTGTTAGCTGAGCTCGCTGGGTTGTGGCGGCCATCTTGAATGTATCTGACTCCAAAAGTTGATTGTTTGATTAATATTTTCTACAAGTTTTACCCACTGCTCCATGATATATTTTGCAAACACATGGGCACACACAGTTACATGATCGCCCGTCTCTCTCGTGGCCATCCCCTGTAAATCTGAACTCTTTCACAGCTTGGTTCTAAATCAGAACAAAACCCGGCGTTCCAGTGCAGGTGTGCAGCGAGGGGAAAACAACTGCCCTTTTGTTCCTGAACTGTAGATTACTCCGGATAATAAGATTTTAGGCTGATGGGAGGAAAAACAATGGCTGCTCCCTCAAAAAGTGTCACAAAAATGTCTGACAAAGGTTGGATTTAAAGTGAACTGATGCATCAGAGGGATGGTGAAAACTCATCACTTAAGACAAATTTGGGAGGATGTAACACCAATCAATGACCGTAAGATCATTTCTTGTCATCTCATTTTATGTCAGCGTTTTTCTGCAAAGCAATTTTCTAACTCACTGGTTCAGCAGAGGTGTGTTTAATGATGTTAAGTCTAACTTTTGTTTCTGTACCTCTTCTCATGGACTGGAGTTGAACTTCTTATTTGTTTATTTTATTGTAGTCAGTACTAGATTGCAATAATATTAATAATAATAATAACGAGTATCAGATCAGACATGGGTGGCGTCAGCAGTGAAAACCAGATCCCGGACTCCCCTGGTTCAGAACGTGGATCCCCAGGCTCTCATGGCATGGTGGAGCAGGTGTGTGTGGAAAAGTGAAAAAAGCAGCAAGTCGAGGCAGAGTGGGAACACAGATCATTATTCCTGACAAAAGACAGGGTGGGGCACGTCCACACACCTCTGAGCTGCCCCACACAACCCTGCAACAAGAACTTCTCTTCATATTAGACACACCAAGAAAACACATTCACACTTTTAGAGGCAAAAATGTTAAAACTCACATTTGAGCGCTTAAGGGATAGGAGTAAATATGATACGAGGAATGAAATTGTTCTGTTTAGAACCGGGTGTAATGTTGAGTTTACAATAAATAAATTGGTTCTGCTAAAGTGTTAGGATCAATATAGGGCCTAACGTTTTTATTCCTAAAAGCACATAAACACATTTTAAATCTAAAAGCTGATTTTGTACTATGTTTATTATTACTATTAATTATTCAATCAAAACGATTAAACTCCACATCTTACCTCCTGGTTGCAGGTTAGTCTGTGTTTACATCCCAGTCAGGATTATTTCTCCAAGTTTCCCTCATGATCTCAGCTGACTCTCCTCTGATCTCTGGGGTTTCTCTCTCTGAACAGGGAGTCCTGTTTTCTCACTTTGTTTGGATAAAAGGACAGGTGTGGAGTGAATGATCAGATCTGTGTCACTCTACTCAGGTCCAACCCAGAGGCAGAAATAAACCAGGATCGGTTCTGAGGAGGACTTTTCTCTTCATGTGGAGGTCCTCCTCAGGGTCCTAGAGCCCGTCACTGTGCAGCACCTGCTGACACCTTGATCACTTTTAATGTTCATAACATTTAAGAAAAAAACTTGTTTGATGATTTTTATTTTCAACAAGCTGACTGATCATAAAAAAACATTTTTGTCTAGAAGAAAGTAAATATTTGCTCTTAAAAACATAATTAATTTGATTTCCAAGCTGTTTGTTTTTTTTTTTTTACAACTGTCCATCATGAAACAAAGCAGTTTAATTAAAATAGGAATTATTATTGATTTATCTTAATTTACCTTACGATCCAGATCAGTGGTTCCCAAAGCTGAGGTCAGGGCCCCCCTTGGGTCATGAAACATCAAGTAAGGGTCCCCAGATGATTTACAGAAATCAAATTAAATGTAAACAGATTCAAGCATTCATAAACATTCATTGTTTGTTTTCTTGTTCATAATTATTTTCTGCTCAAGTCTTCTTTCAGCTGTTTCAGCCGATTAGGTAACAAGACGTTCAGCTCCTTCTGGACACGGTGACTTTTGGTGTCTGCTGAATAATTTCTTTTAATATATCAGATAATTATTCAACATTATTTGCATTTTGTCTCCCATGAATGCTTTGAGATTTCTTCCGATTCAGTGATCGGACATGGTTCATCTCTGCCAGTTTCAATTAAACATGAAGTGTGTTCCTAATAAATATGTGGTTAACTTGTTTAAATACCTACAGTTCAGCTCCACATCAAAGTTTCATCAGAGACTGTTTCTCCTTCCCTGACTCAGTAACAGATTATACGTGCTCGTATGAGAACAGGCCTTTGGCATCCACTTTGGTGGCCAACAGCTACACCCAAGCAAGAAAAATCTTGTTTCTGGCACAGCTGAGCTCCAATTACCATCTGAGCCAGGAGTTATCTGAAATTAAAATAAAACACCAACATTAACAGCTCAGAGTTTGCAGCCTGCAGGCAGAGGAGTGTTGCAGCACACCAGCTGCAGCCGTCGCCCTTTGACCTCCGGTTACTAGAAGTCTTTAAGACCCGTCAGACCCGTGGGGTTGAGGACTGGAGAGGTGGGGGGTGCTGGTTGTCGCTCCGGTGAGATGGGGTTCAAAAAACACAGCTCTCAGTCAGAAGCCACGGAGCTTACAGGAATGTCCTGGAATGTCTCAACAAGAAGACGAGTCAGGCTGATGGCACAATGTGGGCACTGTCAGAGGAGAGGGAACGCCTCCCCAACCTGCTCCTCTAATGAAACCCCCGACAGACTGAGAGCGAGGTGTATTCTTTCTGTGACGAAGTGGAAAAATCACTGAAGATGCTGCAGAAACACGTCCTCTCTTTGCACCATCACTGCTCGTCTCTGAGGGTCAGACTTTCTTTTTCACTTTGTCGATAATTTACTCTTCTTTTTCTGTCCTCCTCCTTGTCGGTCCTAAAAAAAAAAGAAGTTCAGATCTAGATGTGATAAGAGGCACCTTGACATTTTTACAAATATTTGCTCTCCTGCAAGACCGGAGATAAGATGATTTACACCCCACTTCAGTTGGCACAGAAAGTACGAAACTCAAGCCAAAAATCACTCGGTTGAGTTTGACTTTAAGTAAATTATCTAAAGCTTTCCTTTCTTTGTAGTTTCCTTAGTTACGATGTGTTTTTATTCACTATTTAGTCAAAATTTGATGTGAAAAAAACAGCAGGATTAACTTCAGGAAAAGCTTTAAAGGCTCATAAAATAACTGAAAACGATGATCTAATACTCAGAAAGTTAAAAATGTGTCATCCAAAATATTAAACTGTATCTATAATTTAAAAATAACATAATTGTAGCCCTATACTGTCATAACAAGTGAGCAATAATGTAATGAATTGTTAAGCAATGGAACTAGTTAAATCATAGATTCAAACAGTGCAATGAAACCTAAAGCCATCTTTATGATAAAATATTGTAACATAATGTATAATAAATAATGTCCTCAAGAAGCCTTTAAAAGTCTGTTTTGAAAAAATAAAGCAAATTTCCTAACATCTGAAGTAAACTTTCCAGTCCATTTTTCTCAATTTGTTATCGTGCTTAAACTTGATGGATGGTTTCTTGTCAAAAACGTCTCCAGGTTCAGCTTCAGAACGACCACCTGCCTCCCCTCGACAGCTAAACATCTGGTTTTAGTAGATCGTTTTTTAGTTCTGAACCCATTTGCGGTGCTTGTCAGCATTAATCCTATAGCTCAGGCTTTACCTGATCAGTGTGGTGAAGGGTCACAGTTTCCCAGAATGCTTCAGTGTTGTGGATGTGCGAATACAAAGGTCTCACGGTGACCTGGTCTCACTTTACAACAATCTAAATGCATCAAAATCAAGATCTTCACACATGAAACTGGTCTACACCTCATGGGGGACTTCTTCTTCCTTCTTCATAGTTTTGGTCCGTTTTATAGTCATTATTTATTTATATTCTTTAACACAACAACTTCAGGAAAATAACTCTTTGTTCTGTTGATCAGGTGCATCAAAAACTACAGCTTTATTAGTTTTCATCTTTCTGGCGTTCATCCATTCATCTCATCTAGCCCTCAGCTTATCTAAGTAGCCTTCATCTCATCTAACTAGTCTTTAGTACATCTTTCAGCAATACTTCTTTAAAAAAAATTGTGTTGTGTGGATGGGAAACTGAAAAAAATCGGCATGTTGACAGTGGTTTGTTTCAAGATGGAGTCAAGCTGAAGGCTGACAGTCAAGCTAGAAGAAAGATCACAACTTCTGTTTTTTTATCTTCAGATAACACAATGAACTCAGCACATATCTCCAATGCGTGAATGGCATTCCATTTAAATTAGACAAAGTTTCCACCAGCAGCTAAATAAAATAAAATACCAAAGTTTGTGGTGAACAACCAAACCACAGCTGAGCACAGCTTCACTGCTGTTTCTGCATCGTAACTCCAAAGTCCTGAAGACCAGCCCCTCATTCCTCCACACCTTCTCACACTCTCACACTTTCCAACATGATTCATTTCATAAAACAACAGACCCACTTTGTTCCCTCTGGAGAAGAAGCTGTTCTGTTCATTAACATCTGACCACTTCTCAGGGAAGTCCTTATTATTCTGTCAGCAGATGATGGACAGACAGAGGAGGAGGGAAACTAATTAAAGAAACTCAAAGTCTTTGACTTTCATTAAACGTTTTCTGTGTTTGATTGTTTTTTTAATAACTCTCATTAGCTGGATTCCAGAGGAACAAGTTCACACTGTGAACAAATTCACTTGGGGAGGCCGCAGTGAAAATAAGTTAAAAACAGATAATAAAACACACTTTCCATCGAGTGTAAAGATTTCCCTCCACTGTTAGCTGTTAGCTGATTAGCAGATCCATGCCTGAACGCTCCAGAGCAGCAAACATCCAAAACTTCTGCTTTGATTCAGACGCACCTGTTGAAGATCAGCTAATCAAGCAATTTAATTATCAGCTTATATGTAAAACTTAAACAGATTACATGTTTTTACTTCTGTATTTAATCCAAAAAATGAACAAATCTGAATAAATATGTGATAATTTCCATGCCCACGTTTTGGGTCAGGGATAATTGTCTGGCCCGACCTGCTGTGAGGGCCCCATGACAGTTTCTCAAAGCAATTTAGGGATTTATTCACAGGATGGCGAGACTTTTTAATCTGATAATTGGCTTGAGATCCGAACAAGCCATATGAGCTTGAAAACTGAGGCATGAACGTCCAACAACAGTCCTGTGGGTCTTGACCTGCTCCCCACTAGAATCCTTTTGTCGCCCCAGACACTAGTCCTTTAAAAGAGCTGCTCTTTAAGGTCTGAAAGAATGTCCCTTTTCTCCTCTCCAGCTCCACAGTTTATGTCCCATTTTTCCATCGAGTAATATTTACTGCCTCTTTTCATCGAGGCCGTCCTTTCCCATCTGTCTGTGCTCAATCTCTCCGAGTCACCGAGTCAAAACAGGAAGAGGTTTTTCCACATTTCGGTCCTGGTGTTGCTGCACCACATGACAAAGAGCTTCACATCGGCCAGGAATGAACTTCTCAGATACAAACACATTTTTTTCCCTTTCTTTAATAACTGACTTTCTTCTGGTGAGTGGTTACCTCTTACTCCGTTGGTCCCTGGTACTCCTGCAGGGCCTCATGGGTACGTATTCAGCACCTTTCAGCATGATGTCATGTAAATTGGGCTGCAAGTGTAGAGAGGGGCCGGGGGGAGCCAAGTACGATAAGCAAAAACACGAACGAAGGAATGCAAACAGACTACGGTGAAATTCATCAGAAGGGAGGTGAAGACTGTGTCTCCTCGTATCTTTAACCAGTCTGGACAGAGAGTCGAGCTGGAAGTCATCCCAAACGGTATGCTGTCTTTGGGCCTCCTGTAAAAACATTAAAGCAAGTCTTTGCCCTGGATATGAAAAAAGAAGCATCTGTTGATGAAATCAAGGGAGAAAATGGTTGGAATTCTACTTTGACGAGGCCAAACGACTTTCACGACGATGTTATTTCTCAAGATGTCGGATTTTAACAGAAAAAAACATGTTCACCACAAACGTGTTTAAGTGGGAAAATAACTCATCTGAAACAGTTTCTCAATGACACGATTTAAGGGGAAACAGTTCACATTTATCTTATAATTTAGTTTTGTTGATCAGAACTTCTGAAAACTACAGATTAAATACATTTAAAGATGTAGTTTTCTTAAAGACATGCACAGTGCCCATCACCTTTTATACAAGAGTTTTAGATCATTTATTATCTAATCTTATTGTAGCTTAACTTATCTTAGCCATTTATACAATTTTGAATTGAGTTGACTCCAAAAGTTAATAAGTTGTAGAAGTACATTAAATGATTACTTTCTGAAAGTTTCATTACAATCTATTCAGTGATTCTTGGGATATTTTGCTAACAGACACAAAAATATAGACACGCTGATGCAAGCAGAAGCCTTATCGTCCACCTTTGCCTTTGGGTGGTGGGTGATTATAAATATATATAAAACATGTATTCTGTCTTTCATAAAAACTACTTTCCTAAAATATGAAAAAGACCAAATATTTGCTGAGAACTGAAAAAGCACCAGAGTGTTGGCTGAATATCTGGGTGAAAATAAATGATACCAGAAGGGAGAATTCCTTCAGGGAATGCTGTGAATCTCAGGAGACGTGTCAGAAATGTCCCAGCAGATGTTAGCAACAGTGAAAGTGTCTGAATTAGAGACAGCTTCTCCACAGGACGGAACAAAACGTGTCAGGATCTGTCTCTTTTTTTATTAGCATTGTTATTTTTTAGGTTGTTTCTGTATTTCTCATTATGTTTTGCTCCCCTTTTCGATTCTTGTGTTTGGTTCTGCTCCTCTGTGTTTCTCCGTGACTCCCAAGCCCATTCTGTTGCCAATCTTTTCTACACTTTGGATCAACGGAAGACTTCATAAAGATAATAAAGAATCACAGAAGTCCAGCCAAGAAGCGATAAATACCAGTTCTTCTGCATCATTTTGTGTGTTTTTAATGTTACGTTGGAAGAAAGCAGTCCTGGTAATATTTTACATGTGGAGGTTAAATGACACGGAGGCCATATTAATGGCAGCCATGAAGAGATAAGCTGCAAAATTAGTTCCTAAAATGCTCAGCTCCAAAAACCACAACATGTGTCCTGTCTGAGTTTAAAAAGCGTAATAAATAAATTAGGCATCACAGCAAAGCTTTTATTGGTTTAATCTGGTTCGAATGCTGAGAAGCCACTAAAAAGCGGGGCTGAGATGGGAACACAGTGTGGGTGACTGCATGAGATAACTCACACTTCCTACGTTTGTTTCTGTGGAGGAGGAGATGAGAAGCACTCGGCTCTTTCAGAGCGGAGGAACAAACGTGCTGTAAGGTCTCAGTAAACAGGTTCAAATATTTACAGCCCGGGAGCGAACATTCCTGCCGACACTCCTCTGTGTGAACGTCTCCTGAAGGCAGGTCGCTGACGACTCTGGTATCCTCGCTTCACCCCCGAAGTACGTGAGAGACGATCCCAGAAGGCCTGAACTGAAAAGGAAACTCCTGAATGAAAGCCATGATGAAACTGACCAAAAAAACTGAAATGTGATCAATTAATTTATTCAAACCCAGGAGTTTTAGTTTTCATCATCTGGGAGATTTGTGCTTTTTCTATATGCTCGGTTTCTGGGATAAATTATATATAGAAAGATTATTTATTTATTTATTTTAGTAAATCAGAATCAAAATGGAGTCTAATTTATTCAATAGAATTGTATAATAAGCTGAATTTCTCATTTTTTCATATGTTGCTTCAATGAGACAGACTTGATCAATAGTTCAAACAATATTCATTTTTTAGCAATTTTTAACAGATTTTTACACTTTAAAACATCTTCGACTGATGAGCAAACATTAAAATAGCCATAACTTAGTACATTTTTTAGGTATTGAGTTAAATTCATCAGAAAAGTTGGTGGGCGATTTGCCTTTCTTCAAAACATTCTCGGACTTGAGTTAGATTTAGGTATCCGTGAGGATCCAGTTAACATCTGCTCATGTTTTGGCTCTTGGAAGTGTTGAATCCAGACATTTTTTTTCATTTAATGAAAAATAAATCCCTGATTCCTCCAATTCGTGCCAGCACATTTCTAAGTGGCAGCCAGAGTTTTTCAGTTGTCGTTTGACAAAAAGCCACAGGAGGAGTTCAGCCTCAATAAATGCAGTTTGAAACAAAGTGAGGCGTTGTATCGGTGGCTTTCTCCATCTTGACTCCTGATGAACCAGTGGCGGCTCGGTTCAGGCCAATCAGCTGAACTAATTTTTTGTTTAGAGGATTAGCTTTTTCACTAACTTTGAAAACTGTTAGCAGATTGTTTAGCTTCTGCTAAATTAGGTTTTGTCATCTTTAAGTCCGCTAACAGCTAACTAACAAGCTAACATCAGCAGGTTTGTGTTTTAGTCCCACCAGTCTTCAGCTCCAAGGGGACAGACACGTGTCCCAGACTGAGTGACAGTCAGAGGATGTGAAAATATCAATGTATTGTTGTTACATAAAAATCACTACAACCAGTCCATTTGAATCATTTAAACTCTGTGTAACTCAGTTCTTTTTCTCCTTTTCCTAATAAAAGTTTGTCTTTATTCTTTTATTATTTTGACACAGAGATGAAGGTTGAACGTGTCTTTGGGAGAGGAGGGGAGTAGTGAGGGACTGAGGGGGCTCAGCTTGACTTGGAAGTAGGAAAGAGGAGTTTTGAGAAAACTAGGCTGGGAACCACTGCTCTAATCAAATAATTTAACTTCCTGATTGATGTTTGTTTTTCCAGTTTAATTTCCTAAAACCGAACAAACGCTTAAAATGTCAGCAACTGTTTGTAATCTTGGAGCATTTTCTGTTTAATTCAAGTACAATATACATTTCATACCAAATTTTGGCAACTGGTTGTGCTCTTAATACGTTTTACATGTCTTTAAATTTGAAAACAAAGTTTGAAGTGTTTCTATATAGTTTTAATGTGCAGATTTGTCTCGTTTTCACGTTTTATTTCTCTAATTAGGCCCAAAGCTGGTGGCTGCTGCATGCTCTCAGAGCTCTGCAGTTCTGTGAACCAGATGCAGCCGAAACAAACCGAGCTGTGAACCTGCCAGATCTGCACACTTTGTTCCCATTAGCCATTTTCATCTGGTGACTTTTGTTTCCCCGCAGAACACAACGTCAGAGCAGATGATCACAGACAAGCTGAGGGAGCTGACATTTCCGCAGCAGTTCTTCTAAACAACTTGTGCAGGAGTCAAGACAAACGAGATGCACCCTCCTCTCTGCAAATAAACAAATGAAAACTGATCTTGAGGCACGTTTCCTACGCTCCTGTCTCTCCAGCTTTTTAGGGCCCTCAGACAAAACGTTGCATTGGAAAAAAAAAAAAAAAGCAGGACAAGAACGTGGCTTCTTTTTCTGCATTCTTTCCCTCATCAGGAATTCTCTGAGGTTAGGCCGTGTTTCTCTTTTTTCTTTCCTTTCACTGCAGCCTTTTAATGTTCTCCAGGGGAATAATAAAAAAAAGAGCCTATGCATTTTTTTTCTTTTTGGTTTTGTGAGTTTTTTGAAACACAGAGTAGCCACAGACTTGGCTTCTCTGCTGTCCAACAACCCTCTGGTCAGCTCCACATCCACAGATTTAATCCTTTAGACCTGGGGTCTGCATCCTGCGGCTCTGGGGCTACTCGCACCTCTTTGGTCCCTCTGCAGCAGCTCCTTGAAGTTTTCACCAAAACCAACACAAGATTACATTTTTTGATTTTTATGCTCACAACGGAAAAGGTCAGCTTGAGCAATTTCCCTGTCAATTTGTTTTATGTGACCAATACTATTAATACAAAGTGTGAAACATGTTGATTAGATCGTGCTAGCAGCTTGTTGGACACTTCAATAATCCAACTTCCAGCCTTAAAGCATGATCTTGTCCTCAAATCAGGACTACCTTTAAATACCATGATGCATGAATACGGTCTTTTCGTTTGTCCTAAAGTGTAAAACTAGTAATAAACATTAAAACTTGATTTATATTTTTAGTTATATAATGTCACCCCAACCCCTTCAACAAACCTGAAGTGGCCCACGGGCCACCAGTTGATAATCACAGCTGTAGCACGTTTTTCGTCTCCGGACACATTTTATTAGTGAGCCAAGAAGCAGAAACGTCTCTTTTGACCTCCTTATTTTAGACCCTGCACATCACAGAGACCCAAACAAAACCCTGGATCCCAGCGGAGCCCTGGAAGCTCACTTTACCTTACTGAGGATAAAAGAAAGTGCCGCTAGGCTTGGGTTTAAGGTTTTTGTCCCAAGACTGGTTCTGCTTTTCAGCTGCAGACAGATTAATGAAGCTCATAATTAGATTCCAGTTTCTGCTCAGCACGCAGCTGTTACTTATTGTTGCTGATCACCATTTAATCCACAGCTGATTGAGGTCTATAAATTCAACAGACAGGAGATGCAAACAGGTCCAAAAGAGACACCAGAGGCACGACAACGCATTAGTGACAAGCGCTTCATTGTGCACAAAGGTTAAAGCCGCAAATGAAAAAATGCCTGCGAGTTTCTGATCATCTCTAAAGATTTGCTGGAGCACATTTGTTCATAATAACAAGGAGGATTTTTTTTATGAAGCCAAGAGGGAAGATCAGAAATGCAGCAGGAGGAATGTTGACAGGAGACCAAAAACCAGCAACTATAACAAAAACTGATCACCTCCAACAGTGTTTATGATACACTCTGAACAAAAAGATTGAAACAGGGAAAGGAAGTGTAAACCAGAAACAAACTACGACGACTTTAAATCTCTCGGACACACGGCTGCGGTTATTTCTGTTCCTCGCTGAGGCATGCCAGGCCAGGTCTTGAGAGTTTATGTCAGGCTGCAGGACCACTGGCACACGTCTGAAGCTGAAATAAAAAATTAAAAAAAGATGTAGGCCTAGACTCAGCAAGCTGCGCTGCAGCTGTGTTCTGATGTTCAGCTCAACTTCAGCACAGATCCACTCTTAAAGACTCTTCAGATTTACAACCTCTGTGCGTTCAGCTCATCCTCTACAGAGGATTTCATCACCAGGGGTCTATTTAAAACAAATCCTCTTGTTTCAACTTTAAATTGGCAGCGGATGTATTGGCACATTGAGTTCTGTGTGTAATTAAAAAACATCAATTTTAGATTTAATAACATTCTGACAGCTAATAAATGTTGTAATCACCATTACATGTGTCAAAAGAAAACAAGCAGCAGCTGAGGTTTGACCTGCAGATCATCTGGAACTATAGAGCAGATTTTTAAGCAATTTTAGGAATTTAAAACAAGCCGTTTAGCGGTGGATGCAAACTGTATTTTTGTGTTTCCGTCCCTCTCTTCTTATTTCTTTTCTTGCTTTTCTCAGAGCCTGAGGGTGTTGTTGGATTGTGAGCCACTGACTTGGCAGAGTGTTGAATAAATGTCAACTTAAAGAGCAGGAGAAGCAAAGCAGCTCCACTCAGCTGCCAAGTTACCCTCCATAAACACCCCGAGGACACCAGGAAAACCACAGACGGTGTACCGTCGGCTCACTTTTCAGTTTCTCTCTTGTTTTTACTTTAAAAGACAACAACACAAAAATATGGAGCTGACACTCTTAACTAAACTGTTTCACACCTGACAGCTTTCTGTTACTGATCCTAAAGCTTTTCAGGTAACTCAAAGAAACCTAAAGGAATAGTTCTTATCTTTTAGAGTGGGGCTCTGTGGAAAGGTGATGAACAATGGTAGAAAGCTCTTTGAATAACCTCATTTTAAAGAAATACAACTTTAATGTAGACCAGACTGACCATCTATGGGGTATTCTGAGTTGGGCCAAACCAAGTAGATTGCTGCTGTTTTAAAACACTCCTAACAAATTCCACAGTGGTTCATGGAAATGCTTTTTATAAACCTTTAGGCTGCCATTAAACTTCTTAGTACACTGTTGTTAAAGCAGAAATAAATATTCTTTCTGAAAGCTCCCTGAGGCTGCAATGAATATACATCAGCTACTAACTACTGCTACAGCTACATCTAACCGATTTAAGCTTCTACTAGCTTCTGTTAGCTGTAGCTAGAGCTGACTGCTACATGTTGCTGCTACCTGACTTGATAGAAAATGAACTGTTAGCTGTAGTTCAGGTTACAAGCTGTCTTCTGCTGGTAGATGTGAAGGCCAAGTGGATTTCAAACTGAGCTTTCACTGTAAATCAAATCTTGTCTCTTCCTCTTTCAGACAAAAATATGGAAACAGTGAGTGTGTTAAGGCAGTACAGAGTGAACCTGCTGCTTGTAAATCAGATATGTGACAGCTATAACAATGGACTCCACTTGACCTTTTTTCCCCTTGCTGCTGTTTTCAGCTCCAGAGCTGATGAAGTATAAGTCTTAGGGTTATTGGTCTTTTTAGCATGAAAAAAAGGACTGAACGAAATCGACATTTCTGGCTACATGAAGATGTTTTATCATTTTTAGTTGCTAGACACAGTCCTTTTAATGGAAGACCAAACTTGGAAACAGGTGAAACTTAGCTGAATGCTGCAGAGCCTGTTGGTACTGAGTTGTTTCTTTGACAGATGAAGCAATTAGTTCTGATTTACTCAGACTGCAAGACTTTGTAGCTCTTATCTCAAATCTGCAAAGGATAAATTCCCCTGATAGCTGTTTATTTATCCTTTTGTATTAAAAAAATTACGAGACCCATTTTGACCTCAACTTGTCATTTCTTCCTTTACATAAAACCTTTTTCTTCATGTTAACTGGAACGCCAGGAAACTCAACATTGAATCCAAAGTAACATCCAGTATTTTTTCTTTGGCCCAAACTGCTCCCAGCTCTCCATCACCCGATACTCTCTCTGAGCTTCAGAGTCTGCTGCAGCTGACGGATCCTTGACAACCAGGGTGTGAACTCATATATTTCCCCCGTCAGTTTCTGATTTTTCTGTCCTTTGTGTAATCAGACACGTAAGGTTGCAGCAGTCCGCGTTAAAGGCCAGGTATCTTAATCCTTATGACCCTTTGGGAATCCACAACCCTATCCAACAGATCCCATTAGAGAGGATGAAAGCTGTAACTTAGTCCAGAGAGGCTCGGTGGTCTTGTGGTGCGCAGCAACCCCTCCATGGGCCAACAGTGACCTCCATCTGATCCCTCACTAACTGGAATTACAGCTCCGGCTCCAGCAGGCAGCAGAAAGAGCAATGAACTGTAAAGCATTCTGATGTCTTAATTAACAACATGCACACAGCAACAAGTCCAAAAAGAGGCGCCCATAAATGTGAAAAGAGCAGCAGTGTTTGCAGAATCCTAAAAAATTGGCACGCCTGAACATAAATGGTGATGGTTTCAGCCTTGCTTCATGATTGGAGAAACATAAATCACAGTGGAGCTGCAGTAATCAGATGAAAAACTAAATTTTTGATCAAGTTGAAACGTACTCATAAACACAAAGTTTCATCTCCAAGACGCAGGTACACAAACACAAACAGTAATCAGCAGGACGCCGAGTCCAGATTACTTCGGACTGCATTCTCCACGTTCTGGCCCTCAGCTCTGAGAGTAATTACTTTAGTATGTTTACACAAATAGTTTGGAGCTTTTCAGCTTGAGTCGAATAAAGAGAGAAAGTTTGGTCAGAAGCCAGTACCCTCGAGTGACCGCCTGTCCTAACTAAACAATGAGGACACCGTCTCTGGAGCCAAGAAGAACAAAAAGAAAGAAAGACCACAAAAAAAGAGAATTTGTGCATCATCTGTGCGCTACAATCCACAGCAGACATTTCCACAGATACTGGATGTTCAACCCTGGAGCGCAGCAGCTTTGTGTCAATCAGTTTACAATCAGACCTGCTTCTAATTGATTCAACTAGTCACTGTAAAATGCAAAGATGCTTCTTTTTTGCTTGCTTAGCCAAAACCGTCAGTCCCTTATAAAGACTCAGACTTGTTTGGAAGGACAGATGTGAGTCAGACTGTAACCTCCACTGGTTCTGTCTGTCCTCTGTGCTGCAGAATCCTGGACTCTGAATGCTGAGCTAGAGAACAGAACATGTGCATTTGAAATAAATGTAAATTATGACAGGTGTGAGATGTTACTAGGGTGTAAAACAGAGCTGGAATAATTCTGCATCTTTACTCTGTGTCTCATGATAATGTGACACGATGTAAATTCTAAATTTAATGGCTGGGGAACTGTGTTTGAACAGCAGGATAAAACGGTGATAAGAATCTACAAAGACAAGCCTCGGTCTAATCTAATCTGCAGAAAACACGTGAAAAAAATGTTGGAGCTTGCTGACTGAGGTTTTTATGGTTTGGCAACGTTGATGGAATCACACAAATCTTTTAGGTTTTATTCCATATTATTTTGGAACAAGAGAATCAGCGAGGGGAGTGTTTTTACATCTTCATCTTGAGTTCAGGACGTTTTTTCCAGTTTTTCTCTCTCCTCATTCACGGAGACGATGTCAAAACTGTGTCTCTGTGGCAGTCGAACTCTATCTGGGGGGAAGTTAAACCCCTCCCTCTGTGCTGCAACGCTTCTGGTTATGGAAACACTGACGCTGGGACGCTCCTGCAGCCCCGCTGACCCTGCAGGTCACGACACCCCCACCCCGCTCGGTTTCAGGAGGAGGCAGGAAGGCCGGAGAAAGAGGCAGCTTCTGCTCATTTACGAACCCCCTGCTGGGTTAATTCAACCCCTGCATGAGTGTGTATGTTTTCACACTGGCCCACTGAACTCTTTCATTTCATGCCATCACGGCACCTCGAGCGTGGACAAATAAGTCTGCAAGTGGGCGAACACCTGATATCACACAAGCTGAGCCCTTAGACTCAGAGCAGCAAAAGCGGCGGAAAGTGCTCTAAAAGACGATGGTTTTAATAAGGTTAAAATTCCTTATGGTGAAGGAGCCACCTGTGTCTCAGAACTGTTATGGTGACAAGATTGTAAAACACTCGTCTGAATCAGAGATGGGGGGGAAAAAAGACATTAAACATAATAAATGAATGCACAAGGAGCTATCTGTGTTTTGTGTTTTCACAGCTGGTTTTATTAAAAAGGAACATGGCTGATAAGGAACAGCAAAAGAGAGAAGAGGGGATTTTATGGCACTAAATAGCACGACAGAAAACAGCACATTTATCACAGCTCCTCTGTTGATTTGGGAACGCAGGTGTTTCCTTTTCATAATAGGTGACATACCTGCATTTTAACAGAAAAAAGTTGCTGCAAAGACTATAAAAACTATAACTTTCAAAGAATGGATCTTAAACTCCAAAATGAAGCATTTTTAAAGACATTTTACTACAGTTTGTTAGAAAACAGACATATTGCATGTTGTTGGTGTGCGTTTTGAAACATGGGTAACAAGATGTGTTTTTGGTTCATATGCTTATTTTCTGTTAGGTTTTGTAAATATCTTTTTTATTGCATTAGCTTTTTGTTCTTTGTTTTATTCCCAAAAGAAAGGTAGTTTTTGTTTTCTAAAAGTACAGCAGCCCGTAAATCTGTCAGAGAATGTAGTGAACCTTCTCGGGTAAATGAGGTAAAACTTGCGGAGTAGCTGGTTTGGTTTCTAACACTTGGGAGGTTTGTTTAACTGAGTTTAACACATCATACAATTTATTTTAATCAGACTTAAATGTTACTGTACATACACCAAGTGGTCTTCATATTTAAAGCATGGTGGAAACATGAAAGTATGTGTCTTTGACTCACACTAGCAGATAAATAGTAACTGTTTCTACTTGAACTTTTTTTTTTTTTTTACAGTAAGACCAAAACAGTCGGCTGTCAGAGTTTAGTGTCTCCATTTCAGAGGAGGAGGAGGAGGAGGAGGCTGGGCAGCAGGCTTCAAACGTCAGAGCAGCAGTTAGTGGTGTTTGAACCACGTCCCATTCAGAAACATGCCTGCACATCTGCTTTGAGTCGTGTCGACCACAGAAAGCAATTCATCCTGCAGAGGAAACAATAAAATGCCGGGGAGATTTAAGAAGCAGTGATTTCACCAGTTTGCCTCCCTGGACTCTCATTAAAATGCTGCAGATCACCTCTGTGGTCAAACTCCTGTTCTCACTTTACTCTCCAGTGAATTTTGTACATAACAACAACCAACAGCTTTTGGAGAAGTGGCAGATGTAAAAAGAAAAATATATATTTATTAGCAGTTAAAAGAGAATTATGTTGAGAAAGGTGACAATTAGCTGCACATTTCCTTTAAAATGTAGACTTTAACACGATGGCACATTCAGCTGATGACAAATCATCATGTGGAGGTGATAAATTTGCATAATTATATACCTAATCTTTTGAAAAATGCACTGAATACAAACTTTGTCTGATGGCCTTCGGTGAGCTCACAAAGAAACACTGACACCTACAGGTCAAACACTAACACTACACCTCAGAAGTCCATGTATAATAAACACAAAACAAAAAAACATTTATTCAACCGTTTTTAGTTTGTATACTTTTTTTATACACTTAAATATTCTGGATCTGTAAAATGAACCCTAACAAGTTAAAATTTATGTAATAGCTGCATTTTTATTGAATCAAGTAAAACAAGCACATTTTTTTCAATTTTTCTTTTCAAATTTCCAATAACCTTTAAACACATCAGGCCAGGATGAGCCTAAACGCAGGTGATAATAATTTTGCTCACGTTTGTGCATTATTTTGTTTGCGGTGTAAAAACGTCACATGAACCACTTGACGGATCTCATAATGCTCAGAATTTACTGGTTGAACGTTAACTTTTGTAATCAAACCCATTCAAGATGGCTGTCACCATTGATGTATACATTCACATATATAAAATAGTGTTTCCAGCCCACAGAAGGTTACCAACAACAACATTGGGAGCCACTGAAATATCAATAGCTGCCACAAAACGATTTTACAGATATTAAGCTCTGATCTGGTGTGGTAGTAGCAGAGACTGAACCCCAACTTGTACTCCAAGAGCTCACAGATTTAATGTTTGTTTTTTAAACTTTGCCAAAACCTTGATTTTAAATGAAACCTTCAGAAAGTAATCATTGTATGTACATTTATAACTAATTAACTGTTTGAGTCACCCCAGTTTAAGATGGCTACAACAGCTAACTGATGTTAGCTGACGCTATAATTGACAAATTTTAAGTCTAAGTGAGGCCGAAGTGTTCTTAGCATCTTGTTATATCTAATCCAGAAAAACGTACATAAAAGTAAAAAGCAAACAAGCATCGTTAGTTTCCCTTTGAGAAACGATGAGTTAACAGAAGCTTACTTATGTAAAGATTTATTAATTTATAATACAAGCTTTTATGTAGACCACATTGCATTTTTTTGTTTTTTACATTTATTCATACTGAGCTAAATTTCATAGCAGTGACACTGAATGACACGAACACAAACCAAAAAATAAAAACACTCTATGGAAGGAATCAAAAGGGTCTCCAACTAGTTCTGAAGAAACCTCAGCCTGTCGACGCTCACAGTGCACCACCTTTGTTTGTTTGTTTTTTTAAAGCAAAACAAAACACATCACATGCCCTCACCAGTCCTCATACGCTCTGTCACACCCTCACACACACACAATCACCCTCATTAAATTTCAACAAATACTTAATACACGAGATAAAAATTGATATATTTAAAATTCCATATTTGTGATACTGATGAATTCCACAATAAAAGGCAAACAAGAAGTAACGACAGCAACCTAATGACGAGGAGGTAAAACACCACCCAGCTTTCCTTCCCTCCCTCTTAATCCAACGGGGGGAAAATAAAATAAATCTTTGCCTCGTTAATATTATAATCCAGAGGTTTGTGGCGAGGTGGTGGTGGGAGGGTCATCGATCCTCTCCCTGATGATTCTTCAGTCTGCACCTTCCTCATTTGAGATCTCGGCTCCCTTTACAAGGAAACATCAAAATGTGCAGAAAAAGTTCCAACGTAAACTCTCGATGGCCGCCGAATGATCCGCCAAATCCCCCGACGACATCTTTTCAAGCCTCGAGCAGTTTCCATTTCTTCTGGACCCAAGTTGAAAGTGGACCTTATCGAAGCATTTTTTCCCCTTTATTTCTTTATTTTTTTCCCCCCATTAGTCCACTGACAAACACAAACAGATGTGACAGAAGCTACCGGTGCTAACCAAAACAGAGCGAGTCAGCAAAGGTCGATAAGGAGGACGGCACGTTCTCTGCCATTTTTAGGTCTGTTCTCAACAGAAAAGGAAAAAAATTAAACTCAAACACTTCAGATTTAAAACTGGTTAAGTGCAGTGAGACCAGGGGAAATGTCTATGCGACTAGTAGGGATGGGTTAAGCCCAAAAATCCTTTATGGCACTTCAGTGTCCGTGAAGAGTTCCTGCATCTTTGACACCAAAATATGCCAGCTTTTTAAAAACGTCTCTAAACAGCGGATAGATCTGCGACAGAGCGCAAGTATAAGATCTTCAAATAAAAAAAATTATAATTGACAACAAAAAATAACGCTGACTGAGTAAAAATTGTGGGACAGGGAGTAAACAAATTGGCACAAAAAGCCTCAGTTTGAACAGAAGTTTAACGGAAGCGTGTGACGGGCCAAAACGGACTTCCTGTCATTTATTCCAGATCCAACAGATGATGGAACGACCGGCAAGAGAGAAGGGACATTTAGATGTGTGTGTAATGCTTTGTTTATGGGATGTTAGTATAGCAGAGGGGAGGGAGGGGTGTGGGGGGAGGTCTTTTTGTTGATTTACAAGAGGAGGCAGCAGTTGCTCTCTGTGGTTTTCTCTCTGTTCCTCTGACCTACAAGACATACAAATGATGAGCTGACAAAAATGAAAAGCTCACATAAAATAAAAAATAAGGACATTTGTGTTTGGTAGATCATTTCTTTGTTGAAAAATGCTTATTGATGATAAATCTTATACCTTTGGAGAGTCTTAATTTTCCTGTTAAATGGTGCCACATTTGTAAGGATCATGCATTTGTGGGATGAGCAGCAGAGCTGAGTGTGGGGGTTGTGCACATGAAAAAATGACCAAATCTTCTTTGCCAAACAGCTTATTTTGCTGTTATTGACTTTTGTTTTGAGCTTCTGGCACCTCCTGGTGCAGGTATAAGATTTATTGCTAAGAAGCATCGTTACAACAAAGAAGTCATCTACCAAACACTAATTTTGTTACTTAAACGAGACAATCCTTGTGTTGATGTGTGAGAAAAACTCTTAATCACTACACCAATATTAGCATTTCTTTAGACAATAAATTACAGAAAATATTAAAAACAGAAACTATCACTTTTTGACAATGTTTAAACAAAGTTTCTCACCATGAGAGTTCGGCTCTGGGAGAGTCTCTCTGGCAACCAAGTGCATGACGGTGGTTCGTCCCGGTGGCAGTTTCAGAGCTTTAAATATGAGATACACATCAGGACTTAGTGGTCTTCAAAATATTTTACTGTCCATCATGTGGTGGCCACTCAGCTGAAGAGGATTTCTGCACAACTACGAAAATAAACGCTTCAAAATATTTCCACCATGAAGTGACTGACAACAGGTTTGATTGGAAAGAGACTCGTTTGTTTCTTGCTCTTCAATGTGTATGCAGTATTTGTGCATACTGCATTTTGATTTTTGCATTATTTCATTGTGTAGCTTAAATAAATCCAGATCTAAAATCTCTTTTTTCCATTTCTTTACATCTAATGTATGTCAAACAAAACAAATATATATACAAATGACCCGTGCTGGCAAAATAAGTCACAATGAGCACATGTTCAGTGCAAAATGAGCTAAAATAACTGATCTTGTAAAAAATCTGTCCATAAAGACACCACCTAGCGATCCCAGTAACTAAACTGGCACATCCATCTTTCACATCTCTCACACACAGACAGTCCTGTGTGTTATTAAATAGACTAAATATCAGATAATAACTTTACTGACTCCAGACATTTGTCTTTAAAAACTTAAAATCCCAACAACTCCAACCCCCACAGGACAATAATAAAAAAAAGTGTCATATATATATTTTTTCAATGAATACTTTTACCTCCGTGACACAGTAGAGGTCAGACACAGGACAGAGAGTTCAAAAGGTCAAAACACCTAATGAGCTTAAAATAAATCAGATGATCACATTCTTTTGCTTCTTAGGCTGCTTTGATTGGACTCAACGGGTCTTTTCTTAAACCACGACCAGTTTAGGTAGAGGAAGGTTGCTCTGTTTACGGCAACAGGTGAGTCCATTTAAACTCAAAAACAGTCTCCAGGCAAACATCGAGTTGAAGCACGTGTTTTACACGTGGTGGTGTTTTGCTATGATGGAGAAACCTCTCCTCAATGGAAGACAATCCTTAACGTAAAACCATTATGTGATTTCTGTTGTAGGGAGTGTTTAGACTAAACTGTCCCTCACAAACAGTCTGTTCTGAGATAACCAGAATCACGCATGTCATTGTAAAAAGAAGTCTGACCAAAGAAAAGCTGTAAAGATAGTGTCATGCAAATAAGCAGTGCAAACAATTAAAATTTCCTTCACAACTATTAAGGCTTTATGGAAGTATTTGTTTGTAATCTACTTTTAATAATCTGAACGCCTGATCTTGACCACTTTTGTTACCAAAGTGCCAGGTTTAGAGAAAATCACAATCTCATTTCACATAAAAATTGTGCTTCTTGATTTAGTAAGAGCAGCACAGCCCTCGTAAGAAGGAAGTTGTTTTTTTTGTTTTTCGTAGGTCCTCAGAAACGGTCTTACCTCCCAGGGTCACATTGCCGTGAAGGAAACGTCCCTGAAAGATGAGGCGCAGAATACTGGGACTGCTCACCTGCTCTTCCTCCCACCCTGCAGGAGAGAGGAGGAGCGTCACTTTTAATGATCCAACTGCAGCTGGATCAACTTTGTCAGAAACAAACTAAAACCACCATTGTAGTTACAAGAACTCTTAACTTAGTCAACTGTCAATTTTATGACAGATTTATAGAAGACATTTTACAGTAAAGCATACTTTTAAGTCTTCCGCTGCCCTTGGGTCACATGACTCACCAGGCCTCAGTTTTGAGACCGATGCCTGGTGGGGTCATTTGGACCCCAGGGCAGCGGGACGGGTTAAATCATATTTGGCATCTCAGTGATGATTGCACATTAATAAACAGCCAATAAGAGAGGATCTAAACCAGGGGTGTTAACAGGCTTCTGAAGAACTTGAAGAGGTAAATCAATCACTGAATCAGCTGCGCTGGAGCAGGAAATGAGTAAAACATGCAGGATAGTGGCCCTCGAGGGCCAGGATTGGCCCCCCCCTCCTGTGATCCAAACTGTACCTGCTGGCCAGTTTTCAAACACATGCTTGGCGATGTCTGTGGCCGAGTCGTTCGGGGAGAAAGTGAAGTCCTGCGTTTTGCCACTGACCAGGATAAGGCGGAGGTGCACCTGAAACAACAAACAAAAGCTGGTCCGTAAAAACGTCACGCCATCCAACTCAAATACCGGGCTTCCAATAAAATCATTCTTAATTAGTTGTGACAATAGTCCCTCTTTTTCTCCAACCTCTTCAAGCATGAGGTGACCTTCAAAAGGCTTAGGAGAGACGGGCATTCCAGTCTAATTAGATTTATTCACTCCAGATCTCCACTCGTTAACTGGGCGAGTTGATCCACTGGAGGCTCACGCTGAAGTGAGCCCCTGTTGTAGAAACAAAAGATAAAGGGTGGGGTTCAGTGGGAGAGCGATGCCCCCTTTAGTTCTGGGTGCTGCCGCTTCACTCCGGCTGTCAGCCTAATGCGATAACCCCGGGACGTCCCAGAATGCTCGGGGACACGTTATTAATTTTACAAGGCAAGTGCACGTGTGCAGGAACGCCTCTAACAGCGAGGGCTTCCTCTGGCAGCTAACCAGCATGTAAATAAATAAAAAGGAGGAACCACTTCACCAAAATGTGACGCAATGTCCACAGGGTTCTGTAAGGATTCTTTGTTTTTGTTTTCTTTAACTGACTTTTTGTTTTAATATCTTTTAGGAGATGAAGAAACAAAACTGTTCATTGAAAGAAAGAGATTTGATCGTCCACAAACTTAAATTTACTGCTGGACCAAAATCAATTGCTTAACTTAATCCCACATCAAAACAGACCAAGAAAAAGAGATATTAAAAGCAGCGCAAACAGGAAAAGTAATTTCCTAGTGACACATTTTGGACACTGATTACAAACCAGATACATTTAAATAAAAGGTTCAAACCTCACTGACTGTAAAAAAAATTTGATCTTTAAATGCCAAATTTCACGTGGCTTGTAAATTTTTACTGGATTAATATTACGTACTATAGTGTGTATGCATCCGGAACTACAGATTAAAATGAATAAATTATAACATTTACATAATGTGTTTTAATTAGATTTATGTTTAAATTTTGTGTGTTCCTTTTTTAAATAAAAGGATGTTTTTTGTTTGGTTATTTAGTTACACTCAATAACACAAGTCTTTGAGGTGAACTTACAATTTTATCATTCGTCTACTTCACTCTACTCAAAGTGCCAGAACAAATTTTCAGATATAAGTTCTTACCTCCCTGATACCCGTTATATCTGATCAGTCACTGTGCGGGTCAACTGGTATGAAAATAATTAAAATAACCCACCAATCAGATTTATCTACATTTATAGACATTGAGAACTCTCTCCATATGTCGTTATTTTTGTAATTGTTTTTCAACAGTATGAACTTTCTCTGATTTACAAATCAGAGAGTGAACAAAGAGATTTAACCAACTCTGTGTGACGTCGGAAAGTGTGTGTGTGTGTGTGTGTGTGGGGTGGTTACTGATCCTGCTTACTTGATCTGTTTACAAATACAATATCCACTCCCACTTCCCCCCCAACCCCAGCTTTCTGTCCTAACCACAGTAGTTCCCTGCTCTATTCTCCTCCCTCTGAACCCAGTAACCTCGAAGTGTGTGTGTGTGTGTGTGTGTGTGTGTGTGTGTGTGTGTGGGGGGGGGGTGTCACATCCATGTCATCATTAACCCCTTTCATCTCACACAAAATAAAAACAAAAACAAATCTGCCTGGTTACCCATCCGTCATCACACATGCCACAAATTTACCAATCCAAGGGCAGATTTTAAATCCAAGCACGGTTGTGAATAACAAACATAAAATCAGGTATTTTTAAGGTTTCTTTGGGAGTTGTGTTTGTCAAGATTTCCAGACGGCTGATATAAACGAGCAAAAGATAATAAAAGCAAATGATGTACACGATTTAATGAATCAATCATTGCCTTGTTGTGATTTTGCACATAATGTTTGAAACACATCTAAGGACGTTATAATCGTAAATGCCGTAATATAGTTAAACTATCCAATAGTGCTTGGTCTCGAGACTAAATAATTTGACTTAACAAGTAAAATCTGCTGGTACCAGTTTCACAAATGTGAGTGCCCATTCTTTAGGTTGAGGGGGGAGGGGGGTCATAAAGAGGGTACAATCAATTGGCATCTAAACCTTGAAAGGAAAGTAGGCCACCGTTTTAACTGAGATTAGACAGATGGCGTTCACAGGAACAGCCGTCACGATCCCAGCTAAGTGTTTGAGGAAGTTTGCTAATCCACGCCCCTTTTATACGTTCCCCAAAAACAAGCAAACACACTCCCCTCTTACACGTTCCCAAAAAAACAAGCAAACACTTAAAGTTAGAACTTGACCAAAATGATTATGTGTCAATTGAACAGCCACGGCAGTCAGATACATCCGTGTGCAAAAGTTTCAGACCACTTCCTTATACTTCCCTTCAAAAGAGCTGGGTTGTTTTGTAAACAGTGACAAAGCAGCCAAAGTCCAAAGAAAATGTTTTGAACAGCCCTGTATACAGCCATGGATGAACATAAAATAAATTACACATCATGTCATGAAAGAACGGGTTTGTCACATTTGTGTTCAGGAATGTTAAGTGTTCAGATGACAAGAACTGCACTCACCAAATCATTTTCACTCTGGGTGGTCATAGCTCAGCGACGACGAGGAGGACAGCAGACAGGACGAAATTGGTGTGTTTCAGCTGCTGGAGACGGGGCCAGAGCCCTGACACAAACAAAACCAACACTGTCAGGCTGATTCCCCCCTCCACCACACACACACAGCCTGAGCCTGGCACTAAACTGCACACCAATTAAACGGCCGCCGAGCTGGCATATTCTCGATAATGCAGCCCAACATCATAATACTACCAATAATTCTTTACCAATTTACCTTAGAACGCATGAGCGGCAAGCAAACAGTCTTAGCGGATTTTGCAAGAAAGATAAATCTTAAAAAATGTCAAACAGGGCTGCGTTAATGGTAGCATCAGCAGCTACTTTAGCTTAGCTTAGGCTAACGCGTTCGCCAGTTAAATAAAATGTAAAACAGTGGTTTTAGACTCGTTAATCTCACCTGCATCTGATAACCGTGATGAAATTTTGCATTCAGTTGAGTTGACGAATCAGCATTGGGTGTTTTAAAGGAAAATTATGCGACTACAGATGGGTTCGATTATGGTTGACTGCGGGATGCTAATGGACGGGAAAAACGCAGGATGTCAGCTGGTTGTAAACGCAAAGCCTTCTGGGAGTTGAAGTTCCGAGCGACAGTCCTTTCTGTTTTCTAACAGGAAAGTCTAATACATGAGTCTTAGTTAACTTTGGTCTGAACAAATACTTAAGGAACAAATACGCTAAGCTAAGAAAACATGAGCTTGGCACATGTTCCTTTGAATTTTTATTTCATTTTTAGTTAGCTTGTACAGAGAAGATTGGCACACAAACATCTTTGGTCTCTCCAGAGAGTCTCTTGGGTTTAGGTCTGGACTCTTTCAATCTGAAATGCTGAACTCTACGAAAACATTCTCACTCAATTTTGTATCCTAAATAATTTCCTTGACAAAAATGTGACCACCAGGCTTGCAACTTTGACTGTAAAGACAAGCACTGATAGCATTTCTGTTTATGACATTTATTAAATTTAATTAGTACACTGTGCTGGAAGCACATTTAAACGCCTGGACTACACTCTGTAATATTGTCTGTCTAGTATAGTGTTTTGTAATTTTAAAAGAAATATTGTCATTTTAATTGTATTTCAGAATAATCTGTGTGAATGCACTTTTCTATTTCTTAAAAGTTTTTCTTAAGAGTTCAGTCTCTGATCTTTTGTATTTTTGGAGGATGTAAGTACGTTTGAACCATAATATTTGCAAACTGTGAAAAAATCTGAAGACTTTCCATGACCATCATTTGATACATCTAATGGAGCAACATCTTGTGCTGCAAGAACTGATATAAAATGTCACTGAATGTGTATTTTTAAATGTAAATGGTCTTAAAATTGAAGAAAACCTCCCTGAAATACAGTAAGACAAGTCACCATTGTACAACTTCTATTCATGCAATTGATGTGACATTTTGCATTTGCAAATCATGTTACACTTCACTCAACACAGCTTGTCATCAGATATTTTTAAATCATATTGTTGCTAGAAAGTTAGCATTGTCTTGCTGAATTATGGAAAGCCTTCCATAAAAAGTATACTATCTCGATGGGTGTGTATCTGGGTTTCTCTCCTGGACCTGTTGCCTCTATGACCAGAGTAAGAATAAGCTGTAATAGATGGAGGTTTCTTATTTTCAACATTTGATTTCTTTACTGTTACTTTGTGAATAAAATATGGATTTAGTTTTAGTTTGAGATTTGCAGACTGTGTCCATCTGTTTTAAAATTTAACCTACATTTAACACAGAGACAAAACTTTTTCCAAATTGAGGATGATCATTACAATTGATTTAGCATCTCAGCTGCATGTGTTTAAGTGGATTAAAACAGATCACAGTGTTTCAACGTAATCCTGAGGCCTCTGGTGTTCATCCGAGGATAAGATCCATGTGGTCAGGAGGGAAACGATCCATGTTGGTATTGATTCAGTGTTTGAAATGTCAAAAACAAAGCGAAAATACACACAAACAAGTACAACTCTGTGGTGGATCCTGTTTGTTCTGTCACGTGTTGATGCAACAGGATGTGTGCTTGTGTTAGTAACACCAAAAGGTAAACTGTATCTGCCCCTGGCTATCAGACACCTGGGGCTAATGCAGTGTTTTAAACAGGAAACCTCTCACCAGACTCTTCTTGGCCATGACTCAGCTAAATGAGGAGCGGCACAGGTGTAAAAACAAACATTAAGGATGAAGATTAAGACCAATTTTGGTATGGGGTGTGTTACTTTTCATCACAATGAATAGGAAGACGCACAGGTATTCAAAAGAATAAAAAAGAGGATTATAACAAAATTTTATATGTCAAAGCACAAGCAGAGTAACCAACCTGCTGTCAGGTTAACAGAGAAGTTGAACTGCAGTCCTCACTTCATAATTTACAATTGAAGATCACATTTCTGTCATACAAAGGCTCCGACAACAAATTACCACTGAAAACCGGAGCCTTATCCAAGGAACGGTGTTTGGTGACAAGACAAAAATACATACAGTTGTTTCTATATACAGTACGCACAATAGCGGAGTTATTTCCAAAATACACATGTACCGTACAAGTTAGTAACATTTTCCAGGCAAAACAATATCATCTCAAGTGTTGTGACACCACTCAACATCTTTCAGTGAAACGATGGTAGAAACATTAAACAGAATTATGAATACTAAAATTTGAGGTGGTTGTAATCATCTTCAACAGCATGACAACTCGCAATATTGCAACAGATGAAGTATATTATTTTCAAAATATGATAATCTACGTCTAAAACTCTGACGTTGACTTCATTTTATCGTATTTTTTCTTCTTGGAGTTAAAAATGAAATTCCAAGGCTAGATTCCAAAATGTATATGTCCACTAGTAAGATTAGTGGATTATTTTTTAAAAGAAATTACTCACAGCCTTTGTGTTTTACCAACCTCAAGTCCCCAAAACTACCAGTTCTAAGTTATTTACAGAACAAACATCAGTTGGTGTGATGGTTCAGATATATATCCATCCATCTATAAATCTATATCTGTAAATGTGGTCATTTCTGTGTTTGCTGAGGTCAGTTAGCTGGAATAGGTTTGCTCCAAAAGTTAATGAGTTGATGTTGTACATCCACATACCTTGCTAAAAGATAATTACATAGACACAGACTTTAATTATATGATCACCTGGTTTTGAATGTGTAGGTAATTTAATGAACAGTTGTGCATAATCTGCCCAATAAGAATAGTGGTAACATCAGTTGACACCATCCTCTTTAAGCTCTGAAATGATTTCTGGATTATGTGGCTCCATCCTGTTTGGTCCAAATCTATTGTCAAATACTTTAGTTTAACCCACAAACAGCTGAACTAAAAATATTCTAACTTCATCCACTGTTGAAACAATAAAACTGTGTAAAATCCGATTAACATATGGGGTATTTAAATGTGCATTTTATTTTTATAAAATTATGTTGATGCATATTATTTTACACAGATAACAATAGTAAAGCAACAATAATAATTTTCTGGTACTTTTTTAACTGCTTACGTGATTCACAATAATGCGGAAGTAGTATGCTAAGAATAAAAAACTGATATTTTGTAGGTTTAAGACTGTTCCGTCATCAGTCTTTATCTCTTTAATTATCAGGGATTGTAATTCACCTCAAATGAACTTTGTGTCCTCAGAACATAAACACTTACATAACGTAGGTACACACTGCCTCCTTCAGCTTCTGTTTACGATTTTTACGCTCTGTCACATGACGGACTCGCTTTCCCAGAATTCCCACTCGCGCATGCTCAGATTGCGTTTTCTGACATTGGTAAACAGACGTCAGAAGGGAGTCTTCGCTTCGAGTCAAAACAAAACAAAGCAAAACAAGTCGAAAAAAGCCAAAGAAAGGAGTATTTGAACCGCCGCGACGGAGGAAAGTTACTTAAAAGTCGTCGCCGATTTGAAGTGGGTGGCTGGAGGACGTTATTCCGAGCTTTTGACGGAGTTTTTCGCGGATTGTAAACTCTTGAGTAGCAGGGAGCTTAAGCAGCAGTTAACGTTACGGTGCCTGTTTTCAAAGTGCGGCGAAGAGTCGGAGCCTCGGGGGCTTTCGGCCGGACGCTTCGACTGCGAGGTGCGTTTATCGAGTTGACGGAACAAAAACCAAAACAAACCTAGCTGAGCTCCCGGACCGTTCTGTGGGAGTTTGGTTAGCGGGTTCTTCGAACATCGTGTGCCGCGGCAGGAGTGCGGAGAAACATCATGGCAGATGGTGACACGCGCCTGGCCGCAATGTGGCGGATCGTGCAAACCTGAGGACTTTTTTTACGTTTTGACCCTCAACACACCAAAAAAGAACCTTGTACGTTAAGGCCTTTTTTTCTTTTTGAAATCAGTTTGGATATTTATTGACTGGACTGGCAACAGAAAGACGGAGGACCGCGTTTTAGAACTATTTGTACTTTTTTTCCCTTCGGAGTGGGAGCAGCACAAAGTAGCTCCTCGGTCATTTTCATTCTTTAATCCATTTTTAAGTCAAAATTAGTTGTTGTATATTTCTTTTATAGTTTTGTTTGTAGCTTGTTGTTTACAAGTACACGGGGGTTTCTCAGAAGTAGTCAGATAATCCCAGATTGAGTCTTCATAGTTTTACATGAAAACCAAAAAACTAAATCCTTGCAAATTTGCCACAAAATAATTCTTGTATTTTTTATTCATTCCTTTCATATATTGTTTTTATACAAAGATCTGTTCATTTGGAGTGGAATTGTTTGGTTTTAGAGCACGTTTATTGTTGTTTTCATTCATTTCCTGGTGAACATCTGTAGATCCTGATGTTCTGGTGCCCATCGCTGCTCCGTCACTTTTGTTTGTGTTTGATTGGAACAAAGAGGTTCCGGTCGCAGCCCTCCGTCCCCCGGGTTAAATCTGAAGGTTTATGATAGTTACTATTAAGGAGATTATTTGGGTTCCCTAATCTCCAATCTGAGGATTAACGAAGGCCGTCGGTGTGTCCAGATTATTGCGTCTCTTTCCTAGACCCCCTCAGCTGACCCCCACCCTACAGTAGTTATTTTTTTCTTTAACCTCATAAAGTTTTTCACGGCTATAAATTGACATTTTTGAGGTAAATGTTTTAAAGTGAGACGCAGTCAGGGAAATAAACTTCAGAGAGCCGCCATGATGGAGGAGTCGTCGATGCCCCCTATCGACCCGGATTTCGAGCCGCAGAGCAGACCTCGCTCCTGCACGTGGCCGCTCCCGAGGCCCGACATCTCGGTTGTCAAACCGGAGGGGCCGGACGGCGCCGACTCCGCCGCGGGGACCCCGCCCGCGGACGAGGACAAGCCTGAGCCGCAGCAAATCGCCTCGGAGCCGGAGAAAGCGGCGGCGGAGGGCGGGGCCTCCGCCGGGGCGGGCGGGGCTGGGGCCACGCCCCGCAAGGGCTCTTCCCGGCGCAACGCGTGGGGGAACCAGAGCTACGCGGACCTGATCAGCCAAGCCATCGAGAACTCCCCGGAGAAGAGGCTGACCCTGGCCCAGATCTACGACTGGATGGTGAAAACTGTGCCTTACTTCAGAGATAAAGGAGACAGCAACAGCTCAGCAGGCTGGAAGGTGAGCTCAGCAAGACTTTAGTTTAGGCTGCTGAGTAAAACAAATTTTATTTAAAGTTGCAGCAGGTTTCAAAATCATAAGTTTTTTTTCTGTCTCTTTTGTACATTTTATGAACCCCTGATAAACTTTTGAATGTGAAAAAAGGGATGGATTCTGTTGTAGAGGGTGATGGTCTCTGTGTGTCTTCTGTTTCCTGCAGCTTTCATTTTTCATGTTTTTTTTTATTTATTTTGTTTTTAGAACTCGATTCGCCACAATTTATCACTCCACAACAAGTTCTTGAGGGTTCACAATGAGTCGACAGGAAAAAGCTCCTGGTGGATGCTCAACCCCGAAGGTGGGAAGACTGGAAAAGCTCCCCGCCGCCGGGCCGTCTCCATGGACAACAGCAGCAAACTGCTAAAGAGCCGCATGAGAGCCAAGCAGACCAAGAAGCAGGCGGGGGCGGCCAGCACGGGAGGGGTGCTGCCCGGGGACGGCGGCGCGGGTTCAGCTGGAGCAGACAGCCCCAGCTCGTCCCAGCAGTTTTCCAAATGGGGCGTCAACAGCAGCAGCCCCTCGTCCCGCGGCAGTCTGGACGATTCGGATATGTGGACCACCTTCCGCCCGCGCACAAGCTCCAACGCCAGCACACTTAGCGGACGCCTGTCCCCCATCCCGCCTGTCCAGGAAGACGACGACGACGATAACCTGCCCGAAGACGGGCTGCTGGGGAGATACACCAGCAGCAGCCTGACCCCCACCCTAACGGAGACCGTCATGGAGGAGCTGGATCTGATCGACAACCTTACCTTGATGACCGGGCAGCAGGGAGGGGCCAGTCCAAGCACAGCCCCGCCGGCGCCCCCCACTCCGCTGCCCTCTGCCTCCACCCTGCTGCCACGAGGCTCCAACTTCCCTTCCTTCCATCAGCTGCAGTCAACCAGCCTCCCGGCAGCACCCGCCAACACCGTGGCCCCAGCCTCCGTCACTCTGTGCGGACCGAGCACCAAAGAGGCGACCGCATTCAGCAACTCCATCTTCAACCCGATGCCCACCTCCAGCTCCCATGGAAGCAGCCATTACAGCACCCACGTTCCCTCCAGCCTGGAGGCTCTCCTCACCTCCGACTCCCCTCCTCCAAATGAAATTTTGATGTCCCAGGTGAGCAGTCCCGGAGGGATGGGGCAGATGGGTCTCGGGTCGTCTGTGGTGGGTGTGAGGCCCAACTCCAACCAGCTGCAGATGAATAAAGGGTTGGAGCCGAACGTCGTGGCGCCGATGGCGCTGCAAGCTCAGATGCAACCTCAGCAGCATCACCTTCACAACCACCAGCAGCGGCCTCACCCTCAGATGAGCATCGGGATGATCCTCTCCGGCATGCCTCAGGACCCACCGCAGCTCTCTGCTCTCAAGGCCCACCACCCGATGGGGCCGCCCATGAGCGCTCATCACGGAGGGCCCGTCTCCTCAGCCAATCAGAGCATGGCCCTCCAAGGGATGAGTCCATTTATGGCGCCATCCAGTTTCCCCGCCGGTCCAGACCGTCTGCCCACAGACTTGGACGTGGACATGTTCACTGAAAACCTGGACTGCGACGTGGACTACATTATTAACAGTGACCTCATGGACGGAGACGGCATGGATTTCAACTTTGACCCTATTCTGCCCGGAGGCCAGGGCTACCCGGGCCCCACCACGACACAGGGCTCCGCTCACAACTGGGTGCCCAGCTAATTCCTCAGCTCGGCCCACAGAATTAGCCAGGTACGCTGCACTTTTCCTTCTTTTCTTTTACCTCACAGAAACCGGAAAAAAGTGTAATCCAATTTAAGATGCTAAATCCAAACTGTGTGACTCTGGATTGATTAATGTGTTGTAAAGCTGAAACAGTTAGCTTCTTTATTGTTTCATTTAATTACAGATTAAACATTTAGGTCATATTTGAATTAAGAATGAAAAGACAGTCATTAAATCTCAACACACAAGCTTTAAAAGGCAGTGCTTTGCATCATCTGGACTTGTAAAGCAAACAGCAGAAACACAAACGACTCTCGTGTTCACCGTCTTGTCTTGCAGAAACAGAGCTCCACTCAACGATAACCTCAATAAACAACCGAACAACCGGCGCATCCTTCTTCCCAGCGGGCTGAAGACACATTTTTATATTATTGAGAAATACAAAGTTTCTCTTGGATTTTAAATGGCAAAATGGATGCCTGACCCACGTCATGTGCCAAGACATGCAGAGGACAACGGGACGATTCAGGCTACTATGCACAGTTTTCTCCAGTTTCTTTTAAACATTTGGCAAACAAAATGTGGCTGCTAGCCATTTTTTCTTAACTGAACTGAGTATTTAAAAAAAAGATGTGTGATTTTTTTTGGAGTGGAACAGACAAATCATTGTCTCCCTGCTGCTGGGAGTTTGCATTTCAAGTTACACTAGAGTAGCTTTAGGTGATGGTACCCTGGATTTATCTGGCACTGGTGTTAAAAACTTCTTTTTGTTTTCCTTCAGAGATATGGCCAGTTTTTTCTTTCTTTTTTTTTCCCATCGACACTCGCTCAACACAAATCACCAGACCACAAGGGTGCGTGATCGACTGACCAGGGCCGCAAACGACCCGGTTTTGTCACCTGAGAACAGAGAAGAGTCAGCCGGAACGTCGCGCTGAAAACAACCGGACGACCTGCATTATAAAATTGTTGTTGCCCAAACTACAAATTTAAAACGGAGAAGAAAAGATGAATCTGGTAGAGCAATTTGGCGTTGATCCAGCGTGTTAGGATGTTTATATGAGTGTGTCTTTTTTATATATATAGA
>JAVKLF010000161.1:13899122-13916433 GCA_034783495.1 Millerichthys robustus | reverse complement strand
GGCCCGCCACTGTAATTAATAATACTTTTAAATACATCTTTAACACATTGGCGTTAGCAAACTTATAATTTCAGTTCTTACATGTTTTCTCTTTTCTGCTCAGAGTCAATTTGATTTTTGTTGCTGTGAGGTGACGGTGCTCACCACATCACTTCCCCACATTTCACTATGTAAATACATGAGATAATAAAATGCAAAATGTTTAAAGCGGTGGAACAGGCTTTTGTTTTGAAACGTATGCATGGAAGTGGGAATTAATAAGGGTTTACAGTGCCCTGTCAAAGACCAATTTAGCATTTTAGTTTATATTTTGGTTTCCTTAAAACGTGCCGACAGTTCAACTCCGGACGCATTTGACTGAAGGAGCGCGTGCCAACTTTACAGCGAATCCTGTTTCCACTGAAGTGCAACTGGAAACGAACACAAGGGACTTTCCTCAAATCTGTCGGTCTTCTGCTTCATTCCTGTTGTAAATCATTTCCAAGAATTTTGCCAACTAAACCAACCACAGGTGAAACCGGTTCTCAGCCTGCTGTCAGACACGTCCCTCACCAAGAAGTTGTCAGATGAAACATTCGTCTGATATCTTAGTGGATAAAATCGTTACCAGCTGAGGCTGCTTAAAGTTTAAAGGGCCAAACTGAAGTACGTGAAGAAACTATAAACTTAAGAAATGAGGAGTCAGCAGTGTTCCATCAACGTCAACATCAAGGAAATGATGACTAATATTGCAGTTTCACAAAAGGTTGCTCACTTCATTAAAACATTCGTATTTTATAGAGGCAAATAAAGAAAAATATATGAAATCCTGAAAAGACAAAATCCTGCGTTTGTTCTTGACTGGGGGGGGGATGAAGCTCTGCTTTGTCTGGAAGAACAAACAATGAGGCACAAGGTTACACATTTAAACATCCCATCCTTGTGTAAAAGATTGCATCAACATGTTTTTCGTTTTATCTTCTCCAAACATACTTTATTTTTATTTTGTTTAAAGTTCAGAAAGCAGTGCAGAGTGTAGCTCTGACTACTCAGAGGTCGCTTTATAATTGACACAATTCGGAGAATGGCGTGGTGCTTCGTTAGGCTTGTCCTCAGTTATGGATGTCGACCTGCAGTGAAACAGCCGTGTACCACACAGGGGTTACACAATGCAACAAACAAATCGGTGCCATGCAAAACACCAGACCTGCAGGCGCAGATTTGCCTCAGTGCAGACCGCCGTCCTCGTGACGACACACGTTCGCGCTCAAACATACAACTAATCGATCTTCCAAACCACACACAAGAAATACAGATGAACTATAAGACTGATCAGCTGCTGGAACTGTACGCCGACTGCAGTGATAAAAAAAAAACTCTCTACTTTCCCATCATGCAACATGATTTCTGCAGGCAAAATAAGACATGGTGAGGATTTATATTTAATGTGGAACTATTACTCATCTCAAAAGCATCAGTTTGTTGAAAATTGGCAATTTATTACCTGGCCTGGAAACAAGCTGTTTTTGTTTACAAGTGCCGGCATGAAAATTCGATTTTTATTGGTCTACAGGGGTGTCCAATCCTGGTCCATGAGGGCCTTCGTGTTTTAACTGTTGCCCTGCTCCAACATATCTGATTCAATTATTTTTTTTCAAGTTATGCAGAAAGTTGCAGGTTTGCCTCCGAGTGGAGTTTACCTGGACAACCGCAGAGCTTCCTCCAGATAACGATTGATGTTTGACCCCCAAACCCATCAGTTCCTAAGATTAGAATCCAAATAACTCAGAACTTACACAGTAAGCTGAAGTTCGACACACCTTCCCGTTGCATAAAAATGAGAACACTCCGCCGAGTCAGCAGCAAACAAATCCATTATATTTGAAAACAAAACGCATTGCATTCAAAGTAACGATCAAGCAGCAGACTCGTGGGACGACAGGTTTCATTTCACCCCGAGAGCTTTGTCTAAAAAGTTTGCAAAGTTCTTTGGTTGACCAGGTGGGAACGGCTGCAGCACAGAGAGGTCCATGTTCCTCAGGGTCTCGGTCAGGGTGCTGAATCGGTCCAGGAACAGAACGAGAACACAGAAACACCGTAAATGTGGTTTTGTTTTTAATCACAGGAGTAAAATGTTCTGTGAAACGAAACTCACCTACATGTGCAGTACAACAGGTGGCTGTCCGTGTGCAGCTGCCTGGCCAGCTCCAGTTGGTGGTTGTTCATCAGTTTGTCGTTGACGACAACCAGCAGAGGTTTGTCGGCGCCGAGAGCCTCCAGACAACTTCCTGCTCCTGAAGGGGGGAAAAAAAAGGATAAAGATGCTTATTAAAAGACAAGCGTGACAATTACAGGTGAAATAAATGTGAAAATCATTCCTTTCACTGAGTTGTAAGATGAATTCAGGAGTGGACTCCCTGTTTATAGACCGCTTCATTAACAAAGAAGAACTATTATTTCAGTAACAAAAACAGGAAATAAATCTTTGCTGCCCCGAAGTGTCATGGGAATTGTTTTGTTTGTACTGTTGCAAAGTTTTCTTTTGGTTCATCCTGCTTTTCTTTTAACATTTTACTTTTGCATTGCCGTGTATTTATTGTTATATTTTCACCACCTGTGTGTGTGATGCTTAAAGTCCACACAAATAAAAATAACCGTTTCAAAGGACTAAAACAGAGACAAACATCAGTCTCCCCAGGTGTAACAATAACAAATCCTACAAACTTCAAGAAATAACAACTGATTAACCAACATGACGAAGCTTTTTGTTCCCGTTTTGCGTGAATACGTGAGGCTGAGCGTGTCATCATGTCCACTGGAAAACATTTTCATCACCTGCCACCGTGAAAGACAGCTGATTACGTACCTGCTAGTTTCTGTGTGTTAGTTTGTCTGTCTGTTAGCAAAATATCTCCTGAACCAGTGGATGGATTTTAATGAGACACTCAAAGTACCTAATCATTTGATGTACAACTTCTGGAGTTAACATGATTCTGGGTGGCCACCACAACTAATAGACTATAAGAAAACATAAAAATATCAGTATTGCTGTCATTTTTACAGATTTGAAGATAAACTTTTGTGTGATAGAAGATGAAAGTCATCCCCAGCACATCCTCCGAGCTCAAAGTGAGGCGGTGGGCAATTCTTTAAAAAAGGTGCTATTTTAATAACACTGTTTTATTAAACTTTACAAAATCATTCAATCAACTAATACAACAAATGCATTGATTAATTATTTAGTTTTACCTATAAATAAAAAACAAAGATGCTTCAGTTCAGAAAGTAGGTCATTTATAAACGCGCAAGTCAACTACTCTGTTGTATTTGTTTCTGTCTGCTTCAATATTCAGGAGTTTTCTGTCACAACACTAACTCCTCCTCCCATGTCTGGTTCTGCTGTGAACTCCCAACACCTGGTCTGGACTTTATAAATATATTCACAGAAGTAAAAAGCTCAAAGCAGTGTCGGGCTTGTTCAACATTAAAATAATGCACTTCGTGGCACAGACTGCCGGGGGAAGTTACAGTGAGACAAAATCTCAAGAGTTCAACACAGATTTGAGAAAACAAGACTCACCAACTCTCTCAAAAAAGCTCATGTCTTTTGACCTCATTTCTCAAACAGCTGCAGATCCACGTCCGGGATAATCAGTCCAAACAAAAAATATGCTAAGTACAAACTATTAGATGTGTTTTCACTTTGCCAAGGTCTAAAAGAAGAGTGAAACCATCAGCTGCAAGGAAATGAATTTAAATCCAGGAACCAAGATCTGACACTTCCATAACAAAAACCTCTGCTGCTGAACAAGAAGCATTTTCAATTGGAGGCCAAATAATACCAACTGCAGGGGAGGAAGTTTAACCTCTGAGGCTGATGGGAAATTCTCCCTAAAAGGTCATTTTGCTGAGCCCTCTCCTCTACTCCTTGTAGACTTATAAATGCACAAACACTCATTCAATTTGTGGACGACGTCATCATCACTGAGCTCGCCTGAAGAGACGAGGAGAAAAACAACACAGGCCCACGTTCTCTTTTCAAAATTAGAGTAGGGATGAAAAAAGGTGTAGCGTTTTAAATTCCTCCGTATCCACATTTCTGAGGACCTGAGAGGTCCAACGGACCAATGTGGAGAGGGAGCTGCTGGTGGTGTTTATAAATGCAACTGTCGAGAGCAAGAGGCTCTGCGAAGAGACCTAGGATCTGCTGAAAGGACCATCGGCCGCTCTCTGTGCTCCCTGCCAGAACTCACCGCTTCACATCACTTCAACAGAACAAACACCGCCAACAAAGACCCCCCCTCATCCCAGCCACCAACTATACCTAGCACAAAAAGTAAGGAAATTTGTGCTTGGTAGATTATTTCTTTGTTGTAACGAACGATGCTTCTTAGCAATAACTCTTACCGGGCACCTGGAGGTACCAGAAGCTCAAAACAAGTCAACAACAGCAATATAAACGGTTTGGCTGAGAAGATTTGGCAAAGTTTTCCATGTGTGCAACCCGCATACTCAGCTCCTGCTCATCCCACAAATGCATATTCCTTACAAATGTGGCACCACTTAAAATATAAATTAACAGGTTTTCCGAGGGTATAGGATTTATTGCCAAGAAGCATTGTTACTACAAAGAAATAATCCCACCAAACATAAATTTTGCGCTAAGTATATTTGACCTGTTGCTATCCAGCAGGCTATAAGCTGGAAAAAAACAGTGACCTGAACATATATATATATATATATGGCCATCAGACCAATAAATAAGATTAAAACTTAAAATGCTTATCCTGTAGGTTACTGCTGTCATCTACACAAAATATGCTGAGTTAAATACTACCGCTTGCATAATGAACAGAACAGAAAAACAGGAATACTAGTCATCTGTTTTTTTTAAAGAAAATAATTAACCTACCTGCGTGGCTTATGACCAGGTGGGACCGTCTCATGTCCTCTGCTATCGAGTCTTTGAATCGATAAGCCTCCAGTCTGAGGTGAGAACAGCTGTCAGCAGCTGGAAGGACCGCTCCTCTCCCGACCTGCAGAACCAAGCGCTCATATCCACGAGACTTTAACTCCTAGGAGACGGGAAAACCTTAAACTGAGTGAGGACACAGCTAGTTTTTTTTTAAGTCTTTCATTTCATCACCTGCCTTTTACTCACCTGCGTGACCTCAGCGGATGTGACGCGTTCGATCAGCTCGTCGAAGCTCGTGGTCCCGACGGTCACAAACACCGTCTTCATGATGGCCGCTCACTAAAACGTTGGTTTTATTTCTGTCAGACAGGTTTGGATGTTTATTCAGCCCTCAGCTTCCTCGTCTTCCTGTTGAACATATGTGCGCCACCGGCTGCTTCGGCTTTCTATGACGTCACAGCGCCACCTACAGGCTAGGAGGTGTATCTTCAGCTGCTAAAAGTTTGATAAAACACTTTTACTGTCTGTATGAAAATAAATCACCAGTTTATCAGCTGAAACTCTGAAATCTTTACAATATCTAACTGCTCTTAAAAAGATGCCTCTCGTCAGATAATGTTTCATCACAAGAAAAATGCTGCTGTTGATTTGCAAACAGGTTTTTCTTCTGGAGGGACAGGTGGAGTCAAACCATTCCAGCAAAATGTCTCCCAGAGGTTTATTTTTTTGCCGTGAAATTAAAAGTTTCCATTATGAAAGCTAATTGGTTAAAATAGCACATTTTATTTTAGAGTAATGTCAAGTGCTGTTAAGGATCAGCTCAGCTGTCCATTTCAGATCCAGTCATTCTGCTACTGGAGACAGAAAAATGACCAACCTTGAAACTATCAAAGCCTCTGAACTCTTTTTGAACTTTGCTCTTATGTAACAGAGCTGCTGCAGTTTTAATACCTACAAATCAAGTAGTTCTGACAAACAGCTGTATGTGTGCGTGTTCCTGGTTCAAGATGTTTATTGTTTAAACCTGGGAGGTTCATCATCTTCAGAACAGACAACCCACTCATACTGAGAGTTTCTCTTTCTACCACAGGCTACTTCAGTTTTTATTTCAGCTCTCTTTTCTTCTGGGCCCGTCTCAGTTACATTTTGTTGTGACCGGTCCTACAGATTCACACAACCTCACGGCTATGTTCATGTTTTTTTATTTTTTTTGGTCTTAAAGTAACAATGCCTTGCTTTTTTAATACAACTATTCATATTTACTGCAAAATCACTGATCTGCTTCCCTTTTTACAGATCTAATCATTAGTTTATATAGTCCCAGACACAACAGACAAAGATTTATGTCTTTAAGACCTGAGAACAATTGCTAGCTTCACCAAATCTGATGAAAAATGGTTCGTATTTTGTGAAACCATTTTACGAGCGTCTTCAGAGTTTTTAGGAACAATGGCGGCTCACAAGTCCTCAACACACCCACACTTTTCAAAACTATAATAGTCTTGTTTTTTACCTCGTCTAAACCTATACGACAAGATAAACAGAAGAAAATTTTAACATGGCAAACATGTCCTTATGGTACTTTAACTAGTTAATGTTGTTTATCTGAACATTATCAAAATATTAAATGAGGCACAAGTATGAGTTTACATCTAGGAACCAATATGAAGCTGCTCTTTAATTTTAAAGATTTAAATGGTCAGTGAACAGAAATATTTATAATTTAAAAGAAAGAAAACAGCAGCAATTTTTCCTGCAGAGTAAGTTTAGTGGCACAGAAGATTTTGTTTTGACCAAATATTGTTTAGACAGATTCTGAAGCTAAAATTAGAAAGAAAACAAAATCAAATAAATCAGATGAAGCCTGAGTATCACTCAAAGATAATACTTTATGTCTCAACACAAAAAAACAGAAGTTCCAGCATGTTTACTTTAATGATGACAGTTTTATATCTTCCCCCAAAAAATTAAAATGAAATAAAAGACAAATGACACTAGGTTGCAAGGGAAAATTTTAAGGCTCTGTTAAATTCTCAGCTTACAAAAAAACGAAGATCCCCAAAAACACGAAAAAGCAGAAGCTAGTATAAAATGAAGTTTAAAACAAGCTAACCATTTCACTTTTAATAAATAGGTTACATTATTATTGGAAAAAAAAGTTAAATCTGATTAACTGTGCCAGAACCTTTAATCAAACCACAGAGCAAGAAAGTCAGCATCACCTGAATTTAAAGCAACACATATTATGTCGTGAAACACAAATACAGAGTGTTAGCTTACTTTGGTCATTCCAAACTCTACAAACTCCTCCATAAAACTTAAAATGGAAGACCGGCGTCTATGTGTGTCTTGCCTTTTAAAGACTATGTCAGAATCCTGGCTAGAAACTTAAAATTAAAAAAATGGCTCATCTTCATCTCTAAATGGATTTAAACATTTTCAATTCAGAACATGTTTTCAGACAACCTCAGCTGCTTTAGGTCACTCAGTTTTTTAAGTTTTATTATCATTTGCAGTAAATATTTCTGGTTTAATCCAAAGTTACACAATATTAAAAACAAAATAAATCCTACATATACTGCAGTGAAATGAATCAGATACTTCCCAAAATAAGGTGAACAGTATACCTGAGCAGCACACTAGTTTAAGTATGCATGCCTAAAAGTCAAAATGTTCCAGTATTATGAAATGCTTTATCAAATTCCAAATTTCAGACATGATAGAAGTAATATTAAAAGGATATAATACTGAGTGAAGCAGCTTTAAAAAGATGCTGCAGCCTCACAAAACACTCCTGCTTTAAGGAAAACTCCCATCTATAAATGACAAAGAAAAAAAAAAAAAGACTAAAACACAGAGTCAGTCTGTCCGACTGCTTCCAGGCTCATCGTAAAAGGCCGTCGAGGTTGCAGCAGAAGCATCTTCCAACTGTTACAATATCAAAAATAAGAGCAATGTCTGTTTTCTGTCAAACACTCTGTGAGAGTCAGAAACATTACCTGATACAAAAAGTTTTTGTCGGACTAGTTGAAAGTCAGGTTGTCCTTGGGTGCTTCAAAGTTTCTGTGACGATCCAGGAAAAAGATACCTAAACAAACAAACAAACATGAGAGAATGAAACTGGTGTAAAGGGCAGAGAGCAGGGGCTAACAGAGGCAGCATCTCGACCTGAAACTAGCGTGAACTTCCTGTTTTGCAGCCCGATTCTCTTTCAGGATGTGACATTTTCCTCTTTGTGTGGCTCAGCTCGTGGGACGTTCTGCTTGCTCGCTCTCAGGGGTCTCTTTTAGGTCCCAGATCTGAGCTGCTCAGACTGCCGAGTCCTCCGCTCAATTTCAGGCTCTCAAAACAGTCTGCAGCATCACCCACTCATCTTTTCTCACCTCCAGATTAATCTCTTTATTCTCTCATGCTGCATGGAAAGGCCTCACACTCATCTGTTTGTCACTTTCCTCTTTGGCTCGCTCAGCATTGCTCTTATTTTTTTAAACACAGGGACGTTCCATTGCATTTTGTATAAAGCGGGGCGACACCGGGGCCTACCTCGTCCTCACTGCACCACGCAGGCGGTGCAGCACTGCTCCTGCTTCTCCGGCAGCGTGGAGTAATTCATCTGTCGCACAATCTCGGCAAACAGCTCGTCCACCATGGTCTTGCTCTTGGCGGAGGTCTCGATGAAGGGGCAGCCCCACTCTTGAGCCAGAGCCCGCCCATCTGACCCGGCCACCTCCCGCTCAGACTCCAGGTCCACCTTGTTGCCGACCAGGATCAACGGCACCTTCTCGAAACGCTTCACTCGCACGATTTGGTCTCGCATCGGCCTGATATCCTGAAAGACGAACAGAGAAACCTGAGAACATTAAAACTTTCTACGGGTCAAATGGCTTGGAGTTCTTGTGACACAGCTGCCACAGATTTAACATTATTACTTTCTTTACAACAACTTTAAGACCTTCTCCTATTCTGCTCCTTCTTCCTGGTGCACACAGCATCAAAAACTGAAACTGACCAGTTTGATCCCATTGAGACATTTTAAGCACATTTGAAAGGAAAACAATAATAATTTCAAGCCTATTTTGTTTTGTTTACCTCAGCTCCCTTTTAAATGCCAACATAATGTATGCTTTTGTGTAACTAATGCTCTGTGTTTGCATTACTGGTCTCTCCTGTAAGCGAGAGACTGCTTGAGGTTTTTACTTTATAGTATTTTTGTGAATGGCCTGCCGTATGCATCAAGTAATGCATCTCCTATTGTTTATGCAGATGATGCAACTATATATGCATCTTCAGATAGGTTGGATCAGGTAAATGAAGCGTTACAAAAGGAACTATTGTCTGTTTCAGAGTAGGTGAAACAGAAAACAGAACAGGTTAAAACTTAATGCGTCAAAAACTAAGTGCATGGTATTGGGCTCTAAATATTTTATCAGACAAACTCCAATGTCAGATATGTATTTGAATAAAGAACAAATACAACAAATTAAAGAAGCCAAACTGCTAGAAGTGATAAATGATCAAACAATATCATGGTCCACTCATAATAAGATTATGACTAAATGAGTAGAAATATTTAAATAATTCAGTGTAACATTTATTTTATGTCTCCTGAAACAAAATTAGTTCTACAATATTTAGTTTTGTGTCACATTGACTTTTGTTCAATCTTTTGTTATGGTGCCTTTAGAAAAGTTCTGGATAAACTGCAAATAGTTCCGAACGGAGCTGCAAGATTAACACTTGGTTGTGATTTTAGAACCAGTGTGCATCTTAAGTCTATCATGGGTGAAGGTCAATGATTGGCTTAAATGCAATACTCTTTGTTTCTACAGACCTATTTGCATTTTTTCACAACTTAATTACAAGACAAACCTCTGATGTCGCTCTGTTTGTCTGTTAGCAAAATATCTCATGAACCAGTGAACAGCTTTTAATAAAACTTTTAGGAAATAAGTAGATGTGTGGCTAAAGCTAAGTAACTGTTGCAGTTAATCTGATTCAAGATGGCCAACACAAGTTATGTTAGACCATTTAATTGTTTTAGGATTTCTGTGGCACACATTCAAAGGCTTGGTTACATAAAAGCAAAATACATGGCCTTACATTTTAGCACTTATAAAAACACCACATCTAAGAGTTTCTTGGTTTCATGCATCGTGTGTTTCGGTATTAGTTTTTAAAAGCCGTGTTTGATAGTTTGAAGCTTTGTGCCATATTAAAAGATGAAATCATACAAAACCTGTCCTGTATTGGAACTTATTTTGACATCACAGCAGAGGTATTAGGTTAAAATACCCAGGTTTATATCAGACACTTACCAAAATAACTCACAGTTTGCTTATTTAAAAAGTTTAATCCGTCTATGTGGAGTATAAATCACCAAAATGTAAGTTTTTTCCCACCTGGAATGACTGCTGGTTGACCAGGCTGTAGACCAGGATGAAGCCCTGCCCGTTCTTGATGTACAGGTCCCTCATGGAGGCGAACTGCTCCGTCCCCGCCGTGTCCAGGATTTCCAGGACGGAGGGCGATGAGTCCACTTCGATCTCCTTCCGGTAGAAGTCCTCGATGGTGGGGTCGTACTTCTCGATGAAGGTGCCGGTGACGAACTGCACGGTGAGCGCGGACTTTCCGACGCCGCCGCTGCCCAGAACGACAACTTTGTATTCTTTCATTGGGACGTTGGAGGCCGGCTAACTCAGCAGCAGCTATACTCCCTCCATAAACACCCGTAAAGGCCTTTAAAGAGCTAACAAGGATACTGGAAACACCTAGACAACATAAAACAACCCCCGCTCATTCAAATAAACCAGTTTTTGACATTCATGCTTCCTCCTCTGACCGTGCTTTGGCTTGTTTAGTTAGCACTAAAGCTACTTCCAGTCTGGCTAATTTCCAGCTGTTCCATAGCGTAGCTGTAAGCCTTCGCCACCCGAGCAAGAGCACGGAAAGTCGACTTGGACTCACCGGAGAACTCACTGTCTATCTACGGACAATAAGTCACGGTGATCCACAAGCAGTCTCGCCCAAAGACACCATGCCCACCCCGCGTCTCTCGCTCACACAACCGCTGCCTGGATGGGTGTCGCAGCGCTGCTTATGTCCGAGTCTGGGCCCGGTTCTGGTTCCGGGGGGACCGTGCAGCCTAGGCACTCGAGCGTCCTATCGACGCAGGTTCGGTGCTGTAATCCAGTGGTCCATTAGCTACGGTTTTCTGCTGCTCCCGCGTACCGTGAACAGCAGGTTTTATGGCAAAAAAGAAATCTTTTTCTTTCCAACTGACTTCCGGAGGCTAACAGGCTGCTTCCGCATCGTCACAGTTTTTCACAATAAAAGCCTGCAAAAGCCAGAGATTTATTTCGCAACAAAACCTAAGTCTGGTGTTTTGATAAATGTATCATAGTCTGAAGGAGCTAGCGAGGTCATTGAATGTTTGTTCTTGGGGAAACAATTTTCTGCGCTTTCTGCTTGTGATGAGCAGTCTTTGTTTATAGGAACAATCACCTGTAAACTGTAACTGGAAATAGTCTTCTAAAACTTCCTGGTAGAGAGCAGTGATTGCCTCTCAAATAACCATCCATCCATTATATGTTACCCGCTTCTTCCTTTCAGGGTCACTGGTGTGAGGTACACACTGGACAGGTTGCAAGTCCATCACAGGTCCACATAGAGACAAACAACCATTCACTCACACCTAGGGACAATTTAGCGTTACCAATTAGCCTAATATCCATGTTTTTGGTCTGTAGGAGGAAACTGGAGTCCCTGGAGAAAATCCACGCATGCACGGAGAGAACAACCAAACTCTACCCAGAAATGTCCCCGGCCGGGATTCAATCCGACAACCTTCTTGTTGGGAGGCAGCAGCTGTACCAACTGAGCAACTGTGCTACCCCTCAAAAAATCCCTACATTAAAATAAATGTTAGTGTTTTGATGTACTAAATTTAGATTTGGAAGATGTAACAAACAAGACACTTTTAAACCATCAACCTCAGGAAATTCTGGGATATTTGCTGAACAGTTTGAGTAAATATCTTTGCTGTGTTCTGAGGTTTCCCCAGTGAATGTAGTTTTTATTTCTTGTCACTAGATGGTGGTGCTGAGTCAGCGTAAGGCGGAAGGGACTGTGTTTAAAGGACTGCAGAAGGCAAACGACTTTGTGAGTTTAACCTCTACAACAGTGCATATTTGACTTATACTCTAAAAACAGCCCAAATTCATTTTAATATCAACATGTTAAAAACTAGCTCTGGGAAAGAAAACAAGACAAGAGAATCACAATGAAGTGTTTTATTTAAGGTCAAACATAAATTGCAGAACTCATCATAGGCACATGAACTCCTAACAACTATACAGAGCAAAACAAACCAGCGTGTAGCAGAGCAGCACAGACGAGCACCACAAGCAGAAAGCTAAGTGGAACTAAAGCTGATCAGTAGAAGAAAAAAAAGCAGCCAGTCTGTCTTAGAGTGTTTTGAGTTTATTTTTATGGCTTTGTCCTGAACAGTCTTTGGGCCTCTTCTCTTTTTACAGGCCGTCGTTCAGTCGTTTGTCCCTAACTTAGGACACGATGTAATGATGTTTGACTTTGAAAACTTTTTTTCCCCCCTCACAATCAGTTTTGCACAATGAAGGCACAATAACAAGAAAGTACCATCAACTACACACAGATTTAAAACACTACACTTGTAACTGATGAGAAAGTCGATGCAAAGAAGCTTTGGGGAGTTTGAGCGGATCAGAGACCCACTCTGAAGTCAGAGAGCTGTGAAGAGATTCACCGGGATGACTCAATCAGTCCTCAGTGACAACAAGAGCCATGGCAACAAAATCAGAAGATGTGATCATTCCTACAGGAGCAGACTAGAAAACATGGCTCTTTGAAGTTTGGGCTCAAATCCCTGCTGAGGATTCAGGATTGTTATGAGGAGAAAATACAATCAGCTTTGCAAAATAACAGAAGCAAAAGCCAGTTTAAAACGTGTTCTTGATCTGTGTTTGCATGTTTGTACATTCACCATGAGTTTTCAAAGACAAGGTTTTCTAAATTTACCACCAACCGACCTATTGCTCTAATCCATCTCTTCTCGTTGATGCCAGAGTCACACTTTATTAAACAATAAGTTACGCCAAAATGAAAAAAATTGTCTAAAGCAAACCGTTTATAATTGACAGAGAAGCAAAGTCACGCATGGAAAAAAAAAAAAGTCCTCATAAACACAAAAACAAAATGATAAATACCTCAAAACAAGCCTTCCACAAAGTAACAAACAAACATTTTAATAACAATACACCAATTATTTTAATCATCTCTTTTATCTGTTTATTCAAAATAAATTTAGACTATTTGAACATATTTTATGTACATAAGTGCAAACAAGGTGAACATCAAACATTCGTATACACCTCAGTCAGGACTGACATCACCCAGCACAGCTGGGCACAGAGACTTTTTGACCACGTCTTTTGGCCAAAACTGAAACAGAACTCCACAGAACCGGGCTGTCCAGTCCAAAGGAGGCAAACTAGTTTGATTTTATAGGAAACAAATCTTTCAGTTCATCCAAATGCCTCTTCACCTCTCTGACCAGTAGGAGTTTTACTTTAAACATCCATTTTTAGTTCTAAAAACACAATGTACAAGATAAACATTTATGGTCAACAAAACCAAACCAACACTTGACCCCACCCAAGAACCTTTGGACGTTTAAAGAATTTGAGTAAAATCATGCTGCAACAAGAAAAATAAAAATAAAAATAAATGAAAAAACAAAACAAAAAAATGAATAAGACACCGTCTTTTTAAAAGAAGTTAGTGTCATAATGCAGTTTATTTAAAAAATGATACTAAGATAATGTAAATGTAGCTATGATGTTATTTTGTTGCCAACAATTACCATTAACGTCATCAATGTGTACAAATGGTTTTCGCATTATGTTTTCTCGTTGATCTCTTAACAAACTATTAAATATATATAATTTGATATTAAACTTATTTCATGCCTTATTTTTAATGATAAAATAATTACAATTATTACACATTTCATTTTCTCCAACTATTATGTCTTTATACAGCACTTGAGAAAAAGGGCCTATTTATTTGTATTTTGAAACAGAATAAACGTGTGCATGCTAGCAGATCAGAGCTCAACAATCAGAGCTTTATTTAAAAAAAATGTTTTAGGAGTCAAGACCGTGTAGCGAAATACATCAAGACCTAAAGAAAAGCTTAACGGGGTGAACGGTGAAAACTTTACTTTATCATGCCACACCACATTCTACTAAACTCACACCTTTTTTCCTCTTTAACAGATAAATCTACATGTTTCAACTCAAATACCTCCATCATTTGTGTGTTTTGTTTTTGTGTTTCAGACCTCAAATGTCCACAGTATCAAGTTCTGGTAGCCTAGCAACCTCACCGCAAAGGTTCCCAAATGTTAGCGTTGTTTTGACACAGTTTCTGCTTGTTTCGAACAAACTGTATTTGTCGTATTACTGTGGAAGCTGCGAGGAATCCGTCGGTCCATCTCACACCCCGTTCTTCCCTCAATCGTGAACGAAACCCCGAGATACCTGAGGTACATTTATGTTTAGGAACAAATATCAAGGGAATATAAGTTTTGGAGCAGTGTCCGTCTACTGGGTGGTCTGTCTGCAGTTTCCTGTTTAAAACTCCCCAACCTCCCAAAGAACCAGAAATAAAATAAATCCCATCATTTAAATCAAAATAAATTTTTAAAAAAACCCTTAAAAACACAAATGGTGCCACACACACTGACTTATTTTTGTGACCAGGATCTTTCACAGGTATATAGGTAGGGGACAAAAAGGTAAATATATGATTATAGATATGTAAACTGTTTTGAAAGAAATAATATTCTGTAAAGAATGTACCTGAACAGTGAACATTAGTATCTCTAAGAATACAATTCTTGTCGTAGGTTTCTGAAAGTGAAAAATATCTTTAAAAGTAGTCACACCACGTATTGACATTAAATATAAATCTATATACCAGTACATACACCTTTCTACATCTCAGCACAGTATCATTATGGTACCTCTGAAAAAGTTTCTGTACAGTAAATCATTACATGTCAGCATGCCTATCTTTTAGAGGGGCAGCTTTTGCATTTGATACATTCACAAGACATTAACATTCTTTAAAATGAATAATGTTCAGTGGGAAATGCTGTAATATCTGCATTTAAACAATAAAACCTGTGATCCATTTTGTCCCTCTACACACGCACAACACACCGATTTATTAAATTCTTACATAAACAATAAGACAGCACAGCTGCCTCTAAGAGAAAAAAAACCTGTTGAGATTTCTTACTATACGGATTTACTTAAATGACATGGGTGTTTGAGCACAGGTCAGTTCTTACAGTGTACAGACGGTGATGATTTAAGGAGATTTGAAAAGAGGCACATTTGATTTTGGATTAAAGTGATTTCAGCCCAGTTTTTAACGTTTAGTTTTACACACAAACAAAGCAGTCCCTTGCAGATGTACTTGTGTTTGTACTTTTTTTCCCCCTTGCCCCCTCATTTTCTCACAACAGCTGTGGTTTCAATATTCAAAGTCTGATGCAGCAGTAGAAAAGAGGACCCATACAAAGTCAGAACAGGACAATTTCAAGTTCTATGATTTCTCCCTGAAGAGCCATTAAACAATAATCTGTGCCACGTAGTCACCCGAAAAAGATGCCATGGACATCTGCTTGACATTTACACTTAGTTTAGAGGATTTACCGAAGTATTGCAGTACATGGAAAATTTTCTTGCATATCCAGTGAACTTCAGGCACGACATCAGGAAACAGACCCAGCTCTCGTCTCATGCAGTGACTGACATCAGGTGCCATTTTTAAAAGTTTGTAATCAAAGAATGGGCTAAGGAATATAATTTAGTTTGATGTTACTGAAGGAGCGACAACAAGTTGGTTAACATAATTATTTATAGGGGAACTGGGACAATTTTTTTATTCCCTACACATTACCCATAACCAAAAAGATCGATCACTATGAAAAAATAATAGTTTGCTGCTCAAACGTTTTTTTTTTTTTTGTAAAAGACCAGCCTGGTCTGTTATTAGTGAGAATTGCACTGAGACAGGCTTTCTCGTGGAGAAGGTGATCCCACCTGCTTTAAGGCCGTATGTTTTTGTTTTTCAACTACAAAAGATTCAAACCACCGTCCTAAAAATAATTAAAAACCACAAAGAAAGGTGAACAGCCCCGCCCCTCGCACTGTGACAGCTGGATATGGGCACCAGTGACCCCCGTGACCCTGAACAGGAAGAAGCGGGTAAAAGATAATGGATGGATGGATGGAAGGTGAACAGATTCTAATTCATACGACTGCTCAGAACCAGATGTTTACAAATACATTTGAAGCTTAAAACAAAAACCAAACTTAAACCCAACCACTTTCCTGAAATACAGTAAATTTGTATAGATTAGTACAATCTATTGAAACATTCCTTCATTAGACATAATCAGACTTGTAATCAATATTGCCTTTAACTGCAAATAACATCTCTTTTTATTTTTTTTTACTTATTAGTTTAGGAAAATGTGTTTCCTCTGCAGATGAGTGGAAAAGAAATCAAAGGCAAAAACATTCAACAACTCCTAACTGAATGATATACTTTACATAAAACAACAAAAACATTATCAATTTCTAAAAAAAAGTATGACATGTTATAAAACTCTCTTTGATTTTGACAACATGTCATAGTTATCGACCAGCAGCAGGTCTGCTGGAGTTTCTGGAAGGAAGTTTGTTTTTTTTTTTACTTTGGAACCATCAAATATGTTTTGGGCTGCCTCATGTAATGGCTGTAACCTATAAAGGGCATTTAGTCTTTAATGAGTGTGTTCATGTCTGTTTCTGTGCCTTTTGCGACACATTTAAGGTGTGGTCATGGTATGGCTGTCAGAACGAGGGACCTCTATTGCTCATCGAGTCACTATGCATCAAGGTGGCTGCCGTAGAGCAGCAAAAATAAGTCCTGGCTTGTATTGCATGAACCATCGCAGCGTTCAGAACGTCGTTAAAAAAAAAGAGAAGTTTCCCTTTGCCACTCAGTCAGTGTGCTCTGTGGGAGAGGCACGTGTTTTTTTGGGGTTTTTTTTGCTGCAGTGCTCCAGGGTTTCAAGAATTTAAACTGGGGTTACGTGAAAGGCTTACTGAGTTTAGAGCCACCGGAGCCGACACCAGCAGTTTGGGGACGGGGCAGAAATGGGTTTCTATAGGAACGCACTGGAGCTCCACTGGATCGGAGGTCAGAATCTCTGAGGGGTCTACTGAAAGAGAAAAAAAAGCAAGGAGAAAGGAGGAGCAGTGAAACTTTATAACAATAATATATATAACAAGATAGATAGATAGATAGATAGATAGATAGATAGAT
>JAVKLF010000161.1:13835034-13849019 GCA_034783495.1 Millerichthys robustus | reverse complement strand
AGTCAAATTGTTTTAAAGGGGACATATGTTTTAAAATCCTTCCTGTTCGTATTTAAATCATTCACTTCCTGGTTATTGCAGCTCCACAGGCCCATCTTTCAGCCCTGTTCTGAGGTGCATCTCAGAGCAACTCTTCTTTCTGAGGTCACTTTAAAGGCCAATGAGTCACTTCATATCCCGCCCCCCTCCAGGTCACAAAGAACTTCACTCTGTTTAGCAATGCACAAGAAACGGCAACGCTAAACAAATTTACAGCTGCAAGCTATGAAACCAAACAGGCACAACAGAATACTAAAAAGACAAAAATAAAAATCATCTATTAAATGTTTGAAATCATTATCAGAAAATTAAATCTGTTTTTCAATCATTATTGTAAAATATAATTTATACAGACAGACTGATTGGCTTATCAAACTGAAATAAGGCTTCTTCCTGTGGTCTGAAGGCAGAGCTTTCAGTGGTTTCTTACAGGTCAACATGACCTGAAAACAGACTGAAACAAGCTCTTGACATGAATTCACATCAGTTTTATCCTGTTTTTTCAGCTTGCTCACTGGCGGCCTGCAGACTCCCCCAAATCCAGAGAAGGTCGAGAAGGTAGGCTACAAATGTTTCTCGAACAACTCGCTCCACGAAGCTGAAAACGTAAATCTAAACCAAGGGTGTCTAATCCTGGTCCTCAGGGGCCGCTATCCTGCCTGTTTGACTTGTTTCCCTGCTCCAACACCTGATTCAGTGACTGAATTACCTCCACAAGTCCTGCGGAATCCTGTGAATCACCCATTCATTCCAACCAGGTGTGTTGGAGCAGAGAAACCTCTAAAACCTAACGGATAGTGGCCCTTGAGGACCAGGATTGGACTCCCTGGATCTAAAACACGCTCCACCTCTTGTGTTTCTCCACCAGTGCGGCGCTGGTTGGAGGTGTATTCCCGCAGCGGCTGCGAGCCTCGGGAAACTCTGGTGGAGGTTTGGCGGGAGCTGCCGGGGGAGATCCACCATCTCTTCATCCCGTCCTGCGTGTCTGTGAGGCGGTGTGGTGGCTGCTGCGCTGACGAGGCCATGGAGTGTGTGCCTTCGCTCACACACACGCTCACTATGGAGGTACACAACCAACACTCACAAATCTACACGAGTTTAGCTATGATGAATATCGTTTTGGCTGTAATTTCTTACGTAAGCTTCTGTCAGTCAAACCAATTTCACTTTGCGTTTTATTTTGTTCATTCGTGTGAAAAGGTTCAGATTGATCAAGAGGAGTGCGCAATGACATTTGGTTTTAACAACTCCGGTTGTGTTGCATTCAGCTTTTAATTCTGCTACTTTTAGCTTTCAGCTACAGTATTGCTAATATTAGAAATATGTTTTGCTAAATTTAGATTAGCCTCTGTTTTATTAATTTGGGTCTTTTTGCTAATTTTATCACATGATTTACTAATTTAGAGTTTTACCATTTTGCTAAATTTGGCTACAGTTTCACTACTCTTTTGCTAACTTTAGCTTTTAGCCACTGTTCTTCTGCTTTTAGCTATTAGCTATTGCTTTGCTGCTTTTAGTTTATGCTCTGCTCATTTAAGCCTCCGTTCAGCTCTGTTTTGGCTTCTTCTTTTAACAGTTACTCAGCATATTCACGCTGCATTTTTTTCAGAAAATACAATTTTCTCTATTTTTTCTTCTTCTTCTATATTTGCAGCTGATGAGAATGTCCTTCATGAAACACGAGCTGATTGAGCTGCCCTTCGTCGAGCACAGCCAGTGCGAGTGCAGGTGAGAGAAACAACATCTGCCTGTACAGAAATGCACAATAAACCTGCTGTTTAATGGCCTGATTGCACCTTTAGCTCTTTTTGTTTTTATCTGCATACAGATTAAAAGAACAATTCCAGCCAGCACCAACTACAAGGTAACATTTCTCCTTCTTTACGTCTGGGTTTTAATCTCTGTGTTATGGCTGAAATGTCAACGAGATCTGATGTCTCACTTTTTCATTTATCTATTTTCTAACATTATCAAAGCTCTATGAGCTCATCTCTGATGATGTGCTTATAATTCTGCTGCTGATGTCTCTTATTCTACTGGCATTTCTCAGAAAACCAGATCTTTCTGATGAAACCAAATTAAAGCAAATCATCTCATTTGAGTTTGAAACCCATCTGACTTTTTACAGCACAGCTACTTGAAGCAGAAATAATTCACCTGCACAATGAAACAAATAAATGGGCCTGCCTAATTCGTGCTTTATACAGAAAAAGGAGGAAACTGAAAACCAACATATCATTTTGTTTGGGGAATTTAGGTTTGTTTTATTTATTTATTTTTGTTGTTGTTGTTTATTTCCAGTCCTGTATGAGATCACTGTTTTCATTTCTGCTCTTTCTTACTAAGATGGTTTTATCTATATTATATCTATTATATTTTATCTATATTAATAACCAATTATAATGTAGCTTCAAATGCACATTTTTTTTTACCTCCATATTTAGACGTGTATCTCCTCTTCCTCATAGTTTTTGTTGCTGCGCTGCTGTAAGATCCAGGTCTGTAGATCAATAAAACCTGTGGGACAGAGTTTCACGTCATCTGCGTGGATGTTTGTGTGACTTCTAGTAAATCTGTAACATTATATGGGGTGAAAAAGACAAAAATCACCTCGGTAAACATTTCTACAGCCAGTCGTAGAGCAAGGAAACTCTAGGCTGATCATATGACATTAAAGGGTTAGCATTTCTTAAAAGATTGAATACCAAACTTTTAATTTAGTCAGTCGTTTGGGGGGAAACCGTGTAAATGATGAGCTCATGAGAAGTGTTAGAGATTAAGTATGTGTTGTGAATGACTCTCTGCTACTACCACATCAAATTTCAGCTCATTATCTGTAGAACAGGGTGATTCTGTCTTGAAGGTTAGCTGGCTTCACTAGTTCATCAGGCACTATGTACACATGTAAAACATTATCACCCTTCCCTCTGCAGGCAGCGATGCTGTTGCAGAGATGGGACCGGTCCGGTGGCGCTGGGTTATAAATTATGTGTCTGAAAGCACACACTGTTATGCAACTGCTCTGTTAAGGTTCAGTTATCTCAAGGTCAGCAGGGTTTTAGAGCTGCCGATTTGTTGTCGGCACGCAAAAACACGCCAGAATATGTCGTTGCTCATTAATCTCTTCTGCCTGTTTGTTAAACATAAGGCGCTAAATGTAAAGAAACCTTCCTGCTCTGCTTGCAGAAACCTGACGGATAATATTTCCCCCCGTTTTTCTGAGAAGGGAGATTTCTTTGAGAACTGTTTGTTTGCCACAAACTGCCAGGTCCTGCCAGATAATCACATAATTGCTTCGTTAATGTTTATGTCCCCCTCCGCTTCCTGTTTGGATGCGGACATAAATACAGGATCCCTATGTATGCGTGTACATTTTTTTGAAGACACACTTTTGTATAAAGACGATGCTTGAAGTTTTGTGTGCGGTTTTCTTTTTTTTTGACGTTCTGGTGTGCAAACTTTTACTGATTTTCTTTCAGTGATTTTTCAATGCAAGTAAATGTGAGTTAGCATCTGTGTGACTCTTTGCCAGCCTCCCCTCCCCAAGGGACAGCCCGCATCCTGTTGTCACCATAGTGATGATTTTATCTCCCCGGCCATGTGCTCGCTCGCAGACAAACGGAGCGCAGTCACGCATCCACATTGGTAAATTAGAGCTCCAAAAACAACAGCAGCAGCTGCAGCTGTTTATCGTGTCAGGCCAGAAGTTGGTTAACGCTGTCAACATAACTGGATGAAGTTTAATACAGATGATTTGAATAGACCAGACGTTAGAGCCTGAAAATTGAAACCAGAGTAGGAGGATTCTCAGGGTTTCATTGCCACGATGAACATGAAAAACCCAGCATTACTTGAAGTAATGTGGATGACTTTCAGCTACAACCACACTAGATTTTACATCAAAATCTGTAAAATTAACTAAATCATAGCCATATCTCTGTTTTCCAAGGTCAGTGGCTGTAAAAGTCATCTTTAATTAGATTGACTCCAAAAGTTAATCAGATGTGCATCCAATGACTGTTTCTTGCGAGTTTCATTAAAATACATCCAGTTATTTTTTAGATGTTTTGCTAACAGACAAACAGAATTGACTCCAACAGTTATTGATAAAATTTTAAGCAAATATGTTGTGCAATGAATAGACCTTGAAGTACATGTTGTAAACGCCTTTCAGCTACAACTTTGTCAAATCTTAGCACAATATCAATAAAACTGACTTAGTTGTATCTCATGTGGGTTCTTCTAATGTCAGTTGTCCATGTCAACCATCTAGAATTGGGTTGGCTCCAAATGTTAATCAGTTTTTAAAAGAAATCCAATGAGTCTTTCCTGAAAATGTCATTAATACTCGCCCGGCGGTACACGAGATACCTTGCTAACAGACACACAAATGAGCACTAACATTATTGCCATTGGTCCAGTACATTCAAAGCTCTTGAGATGCTGGTGGGACTACAGCTATTTCTTGTTTTGTTTGTTTTTGCCCTTGAGGGATTCAGCAACTCGCATTGTGGCACCTCTATGCTCAGTGCAGGTTTCGAAAATGTCTCCAGAATAACAAGTGAGTGAAGTTGTTTGACAAATGGTCTGTCAAGAAGTGAAAAGCTGCCGTCTGGCCACTATAATGCAGCATAGCCATAGTAAAAGTACCTCTGAACTGTATGCGGGGAGAGTAATTGGGTAAAATTATCGAGTTAATTGCCTTCACTGTTCCCACAGTCATTAAAATTACATAACGGTCACGAGAGGCTTAAATATCACCAGAGAAAACATCAGGTACTCTAAACCTGTTTACTCACCTTGAAGCTCTTACAGTATTGGTGAAGAGGCTATCCTGCATGTTTTACTAGTTTCCGTGCTTCAACACACCTGATTGGGTGATGGAATTTCCTCCTCACCTGTGCTGAATACTGACTGGGAACAGGTGAGAGTGGGCATGAACCTTTATTGAACCAGGCAAATCCCACGGAGATCACAGATCTCTTTTGCAAGGGAGACAACCTAACATGCATGTTTATTGGAGGAAAACCCAGACAAGCACAAAGCAAACATGAGAATTCCACACAAAAACACCCCAGGTCCAAACCCAGGACCTTTTTGCTGTGAGGCATCAGTGCTAACCACTGATCCATCGTGCTGCCAAAGGAACACAGGGGAAAGCACAAGTAACAAAATTAAACCTAAATATCTCAATGCATGAAAAAACTAATCTTAGGTATGTTAGGTGTATTTTTCAGGTGTCTTTTAGCGTCTGGAAATGTGAAGCACCAACCCTGACAATATTTATCTCACACATCAAACCAAAGGACCTGAGGTGGAAAAAGTCGACTTGTATTATTATTATTTTGAAGACCAACTTTAGAGGCTCAGTAAAGTCGTGGGTTTTGTTTTCATTTATTTTCTTATTGCAAACAGTTGTCCAAGTTCCTTCAGCTTTGTGTGAGACAATTTTTTTTGTTTGTTGCTTGACGTTTCTCTTTGTCACAAACCATCAGTGGGACAGATGCACCAGAATAACCTTCTTCTTTTGGCCTAAAATGCAGCATTTCATAACTTTGCATGTTCTTCTTGTTGTGTAATGAGTTCTGAGTGGCTCACTTGGTGAAAAATGTTGACATGGCAAATGTCTGTGGTTTGCACAAAATGGAAAAAACAAACTGTCCTGTTGCCTTAGCTGTAAAAAGGCCCACATGGAACAATAACAATACTTTTGGTGCAGACATTTGTGTATTTGATCACAAGAAGATTTTATTTAGTAAATATCAGATATATTTCAAACAATTGTGATTTAATGGTCATAGGGAAATAAAAAAAGGGGAAATTTGGGTCAAATTAAATTGAAAAAATAAAAATATTTTCCTTATTCAGATGCAGTCAGAACTGCCCAAAATTGCCATAATGAAGCTTTTATTTTGTTATTTTTTGTTAGTTTTGACTAGTTTTACACAGTTTTATATGCTTTTTAAGAAAATATTTGATAATAGCTCTTTGCTTTTATTTTTTAATGTTCACCGTTGAGACCCTGCGTTTTGTTGCTAACCTATAAGTATTATTGAATCCAGAATCTTTAGCATTTAATGTGAAGACATGTATTTTTATGAGCTAAATTGTGAAAAAATAATTGATAAAGTGCTGCTAAAAGATAAATATGACAAAATAATGTTTTCATGATATTAGAACTCTTCTAAAAAGAAATTCACGACTCATAAAACTCTCTGGTAAAGCCACCAAGCTGTGACTTTTAGTTCCCAAATGAAGTCTATTCTTATCCAGTTTTATTAGTATTCAAAAATTTCCTTTTCTTTTGTCTTTTTACAAAAGTAGCCAAAAAACCCAACTAAGATTTAAATTCAAGTTGGCATGCAAGAGCTATTTGGGTCGTATTAAACGAGATGTGTCTAATGGAAAAGAAATCCATATCAGTCAGATAAAAGACTAACCAGAGAACTCATAAATCACCGTGCAAACCTCAGATTTTCATATTAATGCAGAGATACATTCAGCACCCGGTGGTTGCTGGGATTCAGATTGGACTGTTTTGTTTTGTTTTGTTTTGTTTCTGTGACAGATGTCAAAGCTGATAACAAGAAGCTGAAAGTGAACTCCTGACCAACTGTATTAACGTTTTGTCTCTTCTCAGGCCCGACCCAAAGCCGGCCAGAAAACAGAAGAAAGGGGAGGGCAGGAGGCCCAAACAGAAGAAGCCGGAGACCGTCAGAGTTGTGTATGTTGAACGTTTACGACACTAGTAAACTGTTATTTTAACTCAGAGCCTGTTAGACCCTGTCAGGCCCTGTGTGAATGTTTTTATTAGAGAAAAGTGGGTTATCTGGTTGAACTGAAGGACGATGTGTTTTACAGCCACAGCAACAGTCAAGGTCTCTCTCCCTCTCTCTCTCACACATACGCACACTATAATCCACTGTTATGGCCCTTAGTCACAGTTATCAGCTCATTCAGCCTGTAGATAAATAATATTTGCTGTCATAATCAAGGTGACATGTTGTGTTTCATAATTCTCCCCGCATGTAAGAAAACACGATCACTTAAACCTTAAACCCACGAGTCTTGAACGGAGAAGGGTAAAAGAAAGTTGCAGCTCTTTTCATCTCCTGTGTTTTTGTTTTTTTTAATCTGCTTTGCTGTCAGTCATTTCCGGCCCCGCCCCAGCGGTGGCTCTGTTTGGGTGTGATGTCCCTCAGCACCCATCCATCACTCAGAAAAGGCTTTATTCAGGCTCTGGCAGGGGTGAAATCTGTGTAATTTGCTCCCAAATGCCACCTCCTCTGTCCATGCCAGCGGCAGGCGTGGTCACTGGCCGATGGGAACAAAGATGGCCCCTCTCCGCCTCATTAAGTAACTTCATTAACACCGCCAGTCTCCCGGGAGGACTAGCTCCAGTTAATGGAGCGACTGACGTAGGCAACTTTCTCAGACCCGGGCCGAGGAGAGCAAAAGTGCAGGGCATCGAGAGGTGCAACCGGAGGCCTCAGAGGCAGCAAGGCCAACCTATAGCCATGGTAACAGACAGAGAGACAGACGGACAGAAAAAGGAGCTAGTTTGTCAGCAGCTAAGGAAACATTATCCCACATTAGTCACACATCTCCCACACACGGCTTTGTTGGGGTTTGTCTCAGACAGGCTGTGTGCGTGTTCAAACAAGCCCTGCATTTCATTTGCAGCCACTCGGAAGCCGCATCGCTTTTGTCCAGACTGAAATAAGTCAATAATTAGTGGACAAGCTGTCTGTGAATTCATTCATTTGTAGTTTGCAGATAATTAAGAGGGCATTAGAGGATATAAATTGAATAAAAATTGACGCTGTCATGAATTTTGGCCATCACGGTCATTCACAATAGTGAATGTTGAGTAAACTAAGTATTGTTTTGATGCTTTTATGAAGTCATCTTTTGAGACAGTATTAGGTTTAAAGCAAGTTCCCCAAAAAGAAAAATAAAGTGTTTTATTGTATTATTTTATATATTGTGTATAAATGACGTTGCATTGTTTTATGTCATATTGTATATTAGTAATAACCTTAAACTCCTTTCCTTTTAATATTCTGTATTAATTCTGAAGCTGATTACACTTTTTTTATGACTTTTCTTTTCCATCCAGAACCCATGCTCCTTCTTCCACGCCATCTTCTCCTCCTTCATCGCCTCCTTCTACCCCTCAACCTCCTTCGCCCTCTCCCTCCCCGACCCCTCGATGCCGCCCTTGCAGAGGCAGGAAGTGGACCCTGGATGCGACGTCGTGTCAGTGCAGATGCAACATCAGAGCCGAGAGCTGCAGCCGGAGAGGCCAGAGGCTGAACGTTCATCGCTGCAAGTCAGTTCACACGAAACACCAAAACACTCCGCTGTTTTAATCTAAGATCATCTTATGTTAAGAAACTATTGTGTGTGTGTTTTTAGCCGTTTTGGTCAAATCTAAAAAATAGAGGTATGCACAAAAATACTTTTTTTAAGGAGTCACTGAGGTTTCTTAGACTTTATGCTCATTTTCAGAATCCATCTTATTTTTAGCAAACTTTAGAATTAAATATTTAGTTGCTCTAATGAGTTGAGAGCAGAAGCTTGTATAGAAAACTGATAACAGATAGTTTCCCATCATTGATTTTTTTTTCACCACCTGTGTCTACACTTTTTAAAAGAGCATTCTTTATTCTTTTCTTCTGTTTCATACCTAATTTCTTGCTTTGATGTTTCACATAAAATAATACAATGTTTAGGATGTTCAAACTTTTTCTGTTTTTTGCTGTTTTGATAGAGTCCTCTGTCTGTTCTGGTTTCTCCACTGACTGCCAGACGGAGTTTGACCCCTTCTTTAGGCGTTAAACTTGCACTTGTTTCCTGTTTCTGGTCAATGGTCCTTTCATCTTTTAATCATCACCATGAGATTTCAACATAAACCTAAAAACTCACAACTCCTCAGACTGAAGGAGTCTCTTGGAGAAGAGGCAAAACGTTTCAACCATAGGACCTAACTCAACTTTTTAAAAAACTTTTCTACCTGGATAGTTGAGATGATCTGACAATGATGCATTTGATGTAGAAAATATACATTTATTGGAACAAGTGATTCTAAGAGTAACTTGTGCATTTTTACTCTCTCACCTGACATACTTTTTTAAAAGAATTAATCCTCTATACTGTATAACTCAAACAGTATATTTCCTCCTTAAACCTTCTTTTCTCTGTTCTTATTTCAGATGTGAAGCAACCAGGACTTGACAGGTCCAGCCACCTTCTTCCAACTCCACCAGGTCCTTCTCGATTCATCTTTTGCTCTCAGCATCAGCATTTGATGCCTGAACATCCAGCATCTCGGACTGAAGGATGTATTAGTAGAAACGCACACTAGAACCTGTACGAGTGGATCATTACACCCTAAATGTGCTTTGTTTCTGCATGTGTGCGAGCATATACAACCGCCCCACCCCCACCCCCTTGCTTCTGTGGCAAAGGTTTCATGTACACGTGTCACACGAGTGGAGGAAGAAAGGTACACTTTGAGAGGCTCGTGAACGGCGTCTGCAGGCGAAAGTACTCTGCTGTGTTGGTTGGACAAGGACAAACTGATCTGAGCGGGGCCGGCTCAGGCAGGTGTGTTAAAACGTCGACGCTTCAGTGCGTCGAGGAGACTGCACACAAGTGGGATCTCTGCAGCCACGAGCTTTTCAAAGACATACTATAAACTGTGAGACAGAGCAGAAGGGTATAGGACGAGGAGGACATGAGCTGGCACCCCCGGCGTCTGTGGACTCAGAGCTGAGCTGCCTGCTGGGACGGACGGCGTCTGTGTGGTCTCCTCGCTGAAAGACGCAGATGGGTTATCCCCGCACCCGTTCACTCGCATTCAAAGCGCATGACCACGGGGCCGGCTCTCCAAGCCGCTTTCCGGCATTTGTTTAACTTGAGCCCTTTGTGTCCGTCTCTCCTCAGCTCCTCGATTGAAAGAAGCCGCTTTGCCTCGCTTTTCCTCTCTTCGCCTCTCTTTTGAGGCAGTGAGGAGAATGACAATAATGAGGCCTGGCGGCTCTCCACCACTTCACACACACACACATGAACACACATGAACACACACACAAACATTCTCACTTCTAATACCAGGAACACAGACAACACTATAAATGCAGAAACGCTCACATTCAGCACACATTCATACAGTATTTCCTCACATACATGCAAGGTGAAATGAATGCAGGTAGCCATAAGCTTTTTATTTGTGTTAAATGTGTCAGTTGTTTATTTTGCAATTTAAAGCAAATTCTGCATCGAGTCTTTTATAACATGTCACTTTTATATTTGGTTATAATTCTGTCGAGCTGCTTGGAAAGATATTGCAGAATGTTGTTGGTTTTGTTTGTTTGTGTTCATTCCTAATCCCGCGGCATAACGAGTCACTCTGGGTGGCCCGCTGAAATGTGTTGAATTTAAACAGAGAGGGCTCACACGAGCCACAAACGGGGGACTCTATACATTACAATGTGTAATTCAAACAATCAGTGGGGTGGTGTTGTGGGCAGCACACAGAAACCAAGCAAATAGTCGTCCCCGGTGCGATGAAAGGAAAACATAGCTATTGTTGTTGCGTGTTATAGACCGGATAGGGAGAGTATTATTCATTCAAAACATGACTTGTTTATATTCTGAGTGAATCCCAGCTTTTTGGGGTTTTTTTTCTTTCTTTCGTTTGGCTGCTGGGCTGAAAACAGGGTTTTGAATTGTGACGGCTTACTTCCCGAGCAGCTTGTCAGTCAGTGTGAGGAGCTCAGAGAGGACCTGACGTGGCAGGTCACGGAGTTTAAATCCAGTTTTTGTTTTGTTTCTGTTTTCTTTTTTTTCCAGTTCAGAGCCTGTCTGCTCTGCCAAATTTAACCGAGAACATTTAACCCGTGACAAAATACGGTTTAGGATTAGAAAACGAGAAACTCCACGACTCCTGTCTGCCCTCGTTCTCATTTTCCTCCTCTTCAGGTTTCACCCAAACCTGCTGATTGAAAATAGTCACCCAGAAACATCATGCAGTCTCCAGTGTGAATTATTTATGTGTCAGCCCCGAAGCTACCTGAACTTTGTTCCAGTGGCTGCTGAGATAAGCTTTGTATTTATACTCTCCTGAGATGAGATTATGTTTTTAATGCTCTTTGTTCAGTGTTATTGCTGTCAATCAATGCTTCAATCACTACCTCTATGTATACTATACTAATGACAAAGTATTAGAGCATTATTGTTACTTTCTCTGTGTTAGATCATTTGGCAATAAGCACATGTCTCTGGTGTAGAGACTGATTATTACTGGTTTAGAAGAGAAGATTTTTCTATGACAGGAGAGCTGAACTGGTCCTCCAAACACAGACCAGACACTGTGTGAAAAAGAGATGATTTTCCAGAGCTTTTATAGCCTCAAACTATGTGATCAATTATAGCCAGACAGTAATTAGTTTGGGAAGTATACTTTTGAGTTATATGAGACAATTAATATTAGTTTTCACATTTTATGTGATAAATATGTGCAGTGGTGAGCGTGGTTTCACTAATCAGCTAACATAACTAATTTCTGCTTAGCAGATTAGCTTTTACAATGTTGAAGACTCTTTGTCTGCAAAGCAGAAAGCTGCCGCTTTGTGGAAACTCAAAAAATAAAAAATATTCAGACAAGTTGAGTTTTAATAGCAGATGGTCCGGGTGCACAGACCTCCTAGGTGGAGAGGTTAAAGGTCTTGGTTAAAGGGAGATTAAGTTACTTTTGGAAAGAGCTGAGCTGCTTTGGTCCTGTTTTCATTCTTAATGCCACACTAAACCACCCAGCTGATGAGCCGAACCGCATATTTACATGATACACATTAATTATTGTATCCGTTTTCTCATATGGCACTTAGCAAGAAAGTATACTTCCCAATTTATTTTTACAACCATTCCTTTAAAGTGATAGATCCGACCTTTTCATGTGGGGTTCTGTGGAAAAGTTATAAACAATTGCTACCTTACTTGTTGTAGAATAGCCTCAGTTTAGAGAAATAAAGTTCAATTCTGATAAAATAGTTGCCCAAACAAGGACAAGACTAAAGTGGACTGCTGCCATCTTAAAAACAACAACTTCAGTTTCAATCATTTTTATTAACTTTCATCTTTTTTTTATTACTTTAGACAATTTTTTTTATATAGGATACTATGGCTATTTGAAAGGTTAAATAGTTGTTTTTTTTCTGAGTCTGAGATCATACAAAGAGCTATCTGCAAAAAGTAAGATAATAGTAATAATATAAATAAGTTAATAATTCATAACCTCTCCACAAAACCCCACTTCACAAACATTTGAACAATCATTTAGAGGTTCTCCTTTACTTACTTCCAGTCATTCCTGTTTCTTGATTTGCATTAATGAAATTATTGTCCATATGTTTTTCCAATAATAGTTGAAGAAAAGGCTTATTTTAAATAAGAAAACACATATTTTGGGAAATCTAAGAGTCCTTGAGCTTCAGTACAGATTGCACTGGTGTTTGAGATTGCAGAGCACATATTTGTAGATCAGTCCACTGGAACACAGGACATAAAAATGTATATTAATAAGAAGAAACGTGACATGTTTTCCTCTCATGTAGACCCGTGTGACGTAATCATTCCTTCTGTAAACACCTGCAGCGCTCCGAAAACTTTTTGGGTCCAACTTCTACATGCTTTGACCACTTTAACTTCCTGTTCTTAGACAATTCTGCTGAGACGTGCTGTTATCTGTCCTGTCTTTCTGACGTCACGACCCCTGCAGATTAAAAGTGTGGACGTGTTAATCTCTTATTCAAATGTCCTTATCGCGTGAGCGTCAAACATCCATGTGATTTGTGTCTGCCCAGTCTACTGTTCAGCCTCCAGTGTCTAAATATAACTTACCTTACTGAACTATATAACATCTAATAATCTGTCATATCCATACTGTGTATGACTTAGTGCATATTTTAGAAATGTATTTGGAATTTTCATTTTAGCTGTTCCTTGCGATGAATCTCTACTCTGCAATTACTACTGTAGCCTATGTAGAGAGAAAAAACTACATTCTTGTTTTGCTGCTACACCATTTGTGCCCTTTTATGATGTCTGTAGAAAACAATGCAGGTTCATGTTGTATTAGCAAAAAGTAACTGATTCCGTGTCCTCATGAAAGTGTACTCTGCATCCTCAAATATATTCAGAACTATACCAGAACACAACCATGATGTTACAGATGTTATTAAAGGAAATGTCTTATTTTTCATATAAACCCCTTTTTTCGTTCTCTTCCTGCCCGTCGGATTCGCTCTCGGCTCAATCCTCCGCCTGCTTTTGATTGTTTTGCTTTTGATTCTCTCGTTTGGCTGTAATGAAAGATAAACAGGCATTTTTTCATTACGCTGCCACCCTGGGAGTTGTGGCACAGAGGGAAAGTGCGTACGCAACGTGACGTGATGTTGTGAGACATAATATTGTTCCTGTACCTCCTCTCATCTGTGCTGCTGAGTCAGAAGTACAAAGGTGCGCACAACCACCCTCTCTTTCTCTGACTGAGTAAAATTTTAATTTATTCGAACACTCGTGAGGCTATTGCAATCACTTGCATTTAAATTTGGTGTTCCTTTTTTGCTGAATTAGTACTACTGTGCAGCAACGTGCAGAGAGGACCAGTTTGCCGTCGTCATTGCAAACGCACGCAGAGCCTCTGATGGCAGATTTAATTTGTGCGTTTTGTTCACATTTTGTAAGTGCTCCAGTGACTCGGTGATCGGTGCCATGGTCGTATGATCCTGAGGCTGCAGATACAAGCCCAGGTTGTATTGGAAGGGGCAAGTGTGAGTTTGCTTGCAGTGGCAACCCCTGCAGGAGGAAACATCTGAAAGGGAAACAAACCTTTTGTTCACAATCTGCATCCAATTGGCTGCAGCAGAACTGGTCAGTGGTTTAAC
>JAVKLF010000161.1:13788474-13803727 GCA_034783495.1 Millerichthys robustus | reverse complement strand
CCTGACCCTAAGCCTAACCTCACAGATACATACCTGACCCTAACCCTGACATAAACTTAGTTTATACCTGAGCCCTAAACCCTAACCCTTGACCCACAGATGGCATTTTCTCTTGTGTGGACTAGGCAAACTGTCCTCACAAGGGTAGTTAAACATGCCCACACACACAGTTTTGGGCCATCTGCTTCTACTTGCATTAGTTAATAATTATCTGAGTGTTGGATATAGTGTGACCTCCATACATTATTTAAACAGTATGTGCCATATGTCCATTTAATAGTAAGGCAGTAAATGAAATATGAGTACAGTAAATAAGTAAATTGTGGCTCCATTCGATGGACTGTCATTTGAGTTAAGATGCTAAATTGAAAATAATTTAACTTTTCGAAGAAAAAAAATCAATTATTGAAGTTACCTCATGTATGTATGTATAATGTGACACCCCCTTTTTTGAGCTTAAAAAGTATTTTTTCAAAAATCTAATCCTCACATATAATGCTGCCCTTAATTTCATGCAGACTCCAGGATTTTTTAGCCCTCTTGCAGTGTACCCTCTGGTGGGGAAACATTATTGTGGTGAAACCTACTTATTTATTTATTATGATGATTTAACCCCTGTGACACAATATTTCACCTATATACAAGAAAATAATGAAATTTATTGTGGTAGTACATTAGCAAAAAACTGTCCAAATTTACTCTTGTGTATAATATGCGTATAAGTTTGATTTTATTTTACCTGAAAAGACTGTTAAAAATAATAACATACAATAATCAGCATGTAAAATACTGATTCTAGATGTTAGTAGCTGAAGTTGAATAAATTAAAAGGTTGTGCCTTCAGCTGAAACTAAACAGAGAGTGCAAACAAAGCTCACCGTGTGCTGATGCTGCTTTTATCTCTAACTTATTTGTTTTCGTTCTTGTGAAACTGCTTACTGGTATGTTTAGTTTCTAATATTTTGCTCCTACGTAGTTTTTCCTTAACTGGGAGTCCTGAAAAGACGTACATTCAAAGTTACAATCCAGGTGCAAATATGACAATTGCTAAATCTTGCACCTCTTATGTATCTGTGGTTCAGTTTTAGCCCAACCTCTAAGTTAGATATAATGTTACCAAAATGTGTCATTTTTTTCAGAAATGTATCGTTGGCATCAAAAGAACAATACAGTCAAGCTGACCTCTTCTTTTGAAACGACCAAACAAATTCAGCCCTTATTGTGAAAAGAGGAGAGAAGTTCGTTTGACTGGATTTAATCCACCTCATTTGTTTGTTTCTTTTTCTTCAACCCCTGACATTAGGAGGCAGTGCGTGAGGCGGAGGGTGTGGCAGTGACATTGGAGCAAAGCAGGAAGAGAGAGAGAGCTCTGGAGGAAGAGGGGAGGAGACTGAAGGAGGAGCAAGCTGACACCCTGCGTCTCCTCAAGGAATTGCAAGGTGAGGAGCGAGCTGTGGAAATCAGTCTCTGAAATGTGTTAGACAGTGGTTCCGGCTGCACTGTCGTTATTCAAGAAGTTCTTACAGATTTTATGATCCTTCAGTTGTGCCTTCAGTTAACCGACTGCTCATTTTTATATCAAAACAATGTTGTGGTTAAAAGTTTCTGTGCTGCATTTTGTACATGGTTTTAAAACAAATACAAATGTACATTTTTCTTTTTTTCTCTAAAACGCTATGTCCATTAAAAAAAGGAGAGTTGTCGCTTCAGCTCACCTGCAGGGACAGTTTATATGGTAATCTGTGCGACTTTGTTTGTTTTACTGTTGTATACATCACAAACACACCTGTGATCAGAATATAATCAGTTACTTTTATTAGTCTTTTTGGTTTTGGGTTAATTTTAAATTTTAGTGTTATTTTATGACACAGATAAAAATAAAATGCTGGTTGCGGCACCTTGAATAATGCTAGTTTGTAACTTCAACACTGGATAGAGAACTAAAATAGTAAAATAATGTGGCTTTTTTAGAAAGAATGTGACAAATGTGAACGTGAGAACAACGTTCTCCGGTTATTGACAGGTTATGACATATTGGGCCACTGGGTGGCAACGTTCGCCCACTTTGTTGAAGCACTTGTAATCGCATTACAATTAAATTTATTATTATAATTATTGTTGTTGTTGTTGTTGTGTTTGATAAGAAAAGGAAGGTTTGAACTGTAAATAACGTTGCATCTGATAGTAATGTTAAATCTGCAATATGCTTGTGTCTAATTTTTTACTCCAGAACAAAAGTCTTCTCCAGCACCCCCCCAACAACCAGTCCAATTTTCCCCCGTTGGACAGAGTTTTACATCTCAGTCTTCTTCTGCTCAGCCTCCTCGACTGCTGACCCACAGCAGGAGACCCGCTGCGTCCCAAACTGAGCGGAAGGCGGAAGAAAGAGTAGATGTGAGCCGGGCAGAGATGACAGCATCTTACCCGTCTGACAGAGAGCCGGGAGAAGGAATTGATGCTGAGCACATCACTGCCATCACAAAGTCAGAGTGTTTACAAAGGTCAGGACAGTTTAGGGAAAGACATGACGAAGGAAGCAAGAGTAGAGATGAGGCAGTAAAATGTGACATCTCTGAAGCTCCAATCGCTTCCTCTATGGATGAAACAACAGGTGTTAAGCATTCACCTCACAGTTCTCCTCAAAGCACACATGTTGTCAAATCTGAACAGACCGTCGCCTCTGAAGATCTAAAGAGGGAGAACACCCAACTCCGCTCTGAGCTCAGTGATGTTCGCGAAGAGCTCCAGAGACGTTTGGAGGACCTGGAAGTTCAGCGAAGGGCCGAGGCAGAAGCAAGGACACGCCTCAAACAGCTCAGCCGAAAACACTCCGGCCAGGCAGCAGAGAGGGAGGAGAAAGACAAGGAATGGAGGGCAAAACTGGAAAATGAGAAAGCCGAGACAGAAAGACTGAAGAGGGCCAATGCTGCTCTGGTGGCAGAGCTGAACATAAGTAGAGAGGAACAAGACAAAACGGAAAGAACTAAGCAGGAAGAGGACAACAACGAATCACACGAGGACAGGGAGAACGAGTTGACTGAACAAAATATTCAGCTGAAAAATCAGCTAGCAATGGTGAAAGCCCAACTGGCTTTAGAACGAGAGGAACGGAAGCAAGAGGACGAGGAGAGAATCCAAATTCTAAACACAGAGGACGATGTGAAAAACGAGCTAAGCGTGAAGCTGGCAGAGATAATGTCTGATGTGGAGGCTCTAACTCACCAAAGAAATGAAGAATTGGCAGAAGAGGAGAGAATTGCGAACACCCCCCTGTTGACTCTTCTTGAAGAAAAACTTAACTCCAAACTCCTTCCTTCACAACAGGAGCGTGTCGTCTTCTGCGAACCCGCCATCCACAATAGCACACTCATTTCCAAAGAAACAGTCAAGCATCTTGATGGTCAGACGGGTCACGTGGAAGATAACAAACAGAACTATCAGGAAAAGTCTTCATCGTTAGGTCCCCAAAGTATTGAGCTCAACTCCTCTGAGCTCATTAAAGAAGTTGAACAGCTGAGAAGAAAATATACAAAGGAGTCAGAACGTGCTAACAAGAACCAGGTGAAGTTTGACGCCTTGCAGATCCAAGTAAGTACATAAAAAATGAAATAAAATGCAAAAATACTATATAAATTTTGAAAAAAAAAACCACACTTTGAGTGTTTGACACATACAACTAAAACAAATAAGCTCCTTTGTAAAGAGAACCTTTTGTTGCGCCTTTAAGTTGTAAATTCTGTGTCATAAGATGTTCTGAAAACATTGTTATGTCCAAATGTTATTGGATTATAAAAGGTTTTTCTTTAACCTTATCTTTTTTTGTCGTGTTTTTATTTCCACCCAGGTGACACTTCAGACCAAAGAGCTAACTCGGGCCTTTGAGAGGCAGACTCAGCACATCGCAGGCCTTCTGGCTGAGCTGCAGGAGAAGGAGAGCACCCTCTTCAGTCAGGGAGAGGAGCTAATGAGATACAAGCAAGAGCTGGATGTACTGAAAAAGGAAAGAAAGGAAGAGGTGGAAGAAAAACAAAGAAATAAGTCAACAGAAACCTCAGAACTCCACCCTGAACAACAAAAGGAGTGCGTTGTCACTGTTCACACTGCTGATGTGAAGGAACAGAACGATTCCAGCCAACCAAAGACCGAGACACGTGAAACACCTGAACCTGAAGACGACAAACAGCAGCCAGTCTCTGTAGACCTGAATGAATCTGAGAGCGGCCATGATTCTGCTTGTGAGGTGGCAGAAGCTCTCAGACAGGAAAATCAGCAGCTGAAACAAAAACTAGAGGATTTGAGTGTCACTGAAAGCGAAAACCGAGACGACTCAGTCAAACAAAGCCAAAGTTCTGCTTCTCTGTCCCAAATTGAGGAGCAAGAGGCAGAAAGTGATATCATAACAGAAGGGCAGGAGTCGTTGCAAGGAAATGTGAAGAAGAATGAAAATGAAGGTCAAGACTCAGAAAGGGAAGAAGTGAGAACCATGAATAGTGAAGATGATCAGGAGGAAGTGCCTGAGGCCACCTACCTGCAACAACAGGTAGAGAAAGTAACTTTTCTTAAATAAAAAGAGCAAAAAAAGATTTTTTCAAAACATTCACTCACAATTGAATTTAGTGTAGATATTTATAAAGATGAAAATGATCATTCCTTAATTTATTATGTATTATGAAATGTTGACGTAAACAGTACTGTGTTTATGTGTGTATTATGCAAAAGATTTTACCACAAAAGTTTCTATAATGTTGGAGTGTCGTATTATGCACAGGAGTAACCTTTGACTGTTTTTTGTTAATTTACTACCACAATAAATTTCAATATTTTCTTGTATAGAAGTGAAATATTGTGTTGGGGATAAATCATCGTAGATTCTTGCTCTGTCCTCCCACTGTCACACATTTAAGCTAATAAACAGGAAATTTTCTTTTCACAGCAGAGCAACATGCACTCCCACATGTAGGTGTCCCCAAAGTTATCTGTTTCCCCATCAGAGGGTACACCTCAAAGGCTGAAAAACCCTAAACTCTGTATGAAATTAGGCATTGCATTATATATGAGGATTTGATTTTTGAAAATGCTTTTTAAGCTCATTTTGTCTCATCTCTCCTGTCCAGGTGGAGGCGCTAAAGAGAGAAGTAAGGGCTCTCTCTGAGAAGACCGAGGCGCAGACTCAAGAGCTTGCTGTGTGGAGACTGGCCTCCCAACCAGCCTCAACGTTTAACCATCTCCTTCCCAGCACAGAGTATGAGCGCGACACACTGGATCGGGTCTCTACAGGCTGTCAGTCCCAGTCAAACCAACAGCTGACAAATGAGCTCATCCGCGACGAAATGGGAAGCCAAAGCCAAAGCCAGAGCCAAACTCTGGCATTCCAAACCCCGGTTCAGGATCGGGGTTCTCAGACGAGCCAGAGAAACATCACAGTCATCAGAGAAGATGAGTTGTCTCTCTGCTGCTCCTCCAACAGACTGAGAGGACGCACCCTGTTCTCCAGGTAAATCTTAATACAGTTAAAAAGAATATCATTCATTTCTTACTGCATTTGTTATAAGTCTTTTAATTTATTTCTTTTTACCTTTTTAACCATAAGAATTCAGAACGGCAACCTTCCTGAACCAAAGAGTCTCAACTCTTCAAAAAAGACTGCAACAACTCATGAAAACAATCAGAACAAGGTGGACCAGGTGATTTTATTCTTTCTTTTGAATCACTCTCATATCATCTCTGACAGGCAAAAATCTTGCATTTTAATTTGTCGTCGTTTTCATATTTTTGAACAAATCTGCTTTCAGAGTTACCCTTTGCATCTCTCTGTATTTGTATGGATGACTAATGAAAAATGTCAAAAAGAGCTTATGACATCATGTTGTAACTTCATTTGTATCCAACAAGATGCTATGAAAGAGCTGTACTCCTTTTCAAATACAGAATTGGTATCATAAGTCAAACCTTTTCTTTAAACAAGAATCAAAACATCTTTAAATATTACCATCTTTCAATTGTCTGTTTATCATTCTCAGTATATACACAGATGAAAAACAGACTGTCCACACGGAACATGTTTGCTTTAAAGGAAATTTGTTGTTTTTTGCGCAAACTGTGTTTTGAGACTACTTTAAAACAATATTTCAACAATTTTAAGAAAATAATGAGAACGTTTAGAAGAGGGATGACGGAGTGAGTTTGTTTATCTTGCAACTCTGCAATTTCCAGACATTTCACCAGAGTACTTCTGTGCAATTAGGTTGAAATTATGCAAAACTAAAGTTTGTTTTAAATTGTTAAGATAACTTAAAATAAAAAATTAATGTTCCAGATAGATCTGAGTCTCTGGGTCGTTCAAAATCCTAAACTCTTTAAACCAAAGAGTTATTTTCAAAAATAAGAGTAATTGTTCACTCAATTTTTTTTTTATTTTCATAAGAAGCTGTTCCTTTTATATATGTTTGCTTACAAATTACACAGTTATTACTCCATCAGAGCAATTTCAAAAGAAAAGTGAAAAAAACTATTATAGTTCAGCATTTATGCATCAAAATTTAGAACACTTATCCTACTTTTCCTTAAATGGAGCATTTTTTTTAGAGAAATTTGCAAATTGCTCTAATTTACGGAACTAATTAGGTCTTTAATTACCATTTTGTTGTTGTTTACACAGGAATCTGAAAAAGAAAACCTGGAGATTAACCTGCAGTGGTCAGACGTTTGTCCAGAACAGAACAAAGTAAAGAAAGAAGTCATCCAAATATTGTCTCAGAAAATGACTCCTCTCAGCATCGCCAAAGATCCCCACAAAGTCTCAGGAACAGATCCAGCCAGTGTTGTGGAGTTTTACACTGCAACTCCTGAGACCAGACACGTCTCTTTTGAAGGAAACGGTGAAAAAAGCACAACCACAAAAACTGCAGACCAAACCATCAGGACAGAAATAAAAAGTGTCAGCAGCCAAACGGATGAGAGTTTGTATTTCTGCGGCGTCTTTAAAACCTGTGCCAGCACACAAACCGAGGAGGATGTAAAAGACAAAGAAGAATCGGTGGATTCTCTTCCTGTCTCCGTGTCAGAGAAGACCGAGCCAGGCGACAAAATGTTGCTTTCAGGTTCTTTCCCCATTCCGGCGGACCCAGCCCGACTTGCTGAAAGAATCCGTCGCAGCAGGACCCAGCTGTCAGCCGCCTTTGATGATACAGAGTATGAGCCATACGGCCTGCCTGAAGTCGTCATGAAAGGTATAGTTTAAATATCTGTATGTGGGGTGAGACATTTTTAATTGTCATATCACAGGGTGCTGGCGCAAACTTAAGAATTCTTAAATTCATATCTCACAAAGTAAGGCCTTAAAATGTCTTAAATTCAGTAAATAAAATAAAGTGAAGCACCAATTTTGGCGGGGGGTTAGTGAATCGTGAAAAAAATGCGAAAACTGGATGCGGTCCAAAAAATGCCTTTAGTGCTTTACTGGGTGGGAAGAAATGTTTCACAAGTTTGCCCTAAAATTTTAACTGTAAGTAAATGTGTACTGCTGCCAAGTGGCCAAATACACTGCCTGGCCACAAAAAAAGGTCACACACTAATATTTAGTTGGACCGTCTTCCTGCTTTTGTCTTTCAGGTTTTGCTGACATCCCCAGCGGTCCCTCCTGTCCTTACATTGTGAGAAGAGGTTTGTTGGGGACAACTGTCGTACCTTTGTCTGAGAAAGAGAACGAGGAGGAGACAGATTAAAGCAGGTGCGTCAGCAATATTTCTTATCTTTTATCCTAATAAAAGCTATATTTATCATTCCAAATATTTCTGGTCTGATATGTTTCAGCAGTTTATATCAGGATGTATATCTTTGCTTTGATCCAGTCAGAAAGGAGAGGCATCTTGTTCTAAATAAAATAAATGTTTAGGTTCTAACTCTGTAAGTACTCGGTATCAGCAAGTACTCAAACTGAAGTACTTGTATTCGGATTGAGAAAAACTGGTGTCGGGTCACCCTAAAAATCTACAACTTCCCTGCAACTGAGACAGATTCACAATGTGATTCACAGAGATTATATATCATGTTTCTTCTTTTAGTTTACCTTCATTCTTTCTATCAGTGTTGGATATGGAAACAGAAGCAAACTGACTTTTAACTAGAAATAACCCAATTTTTCTTTAAAACAATGCGTGTTTTTCCAGAAATCCTGATTTGAAGTGAACAGAAATCTTCATTCACAAGTTTTTCATTCAATGAAACTAAAAGAGGTGTTTATGTTTTCTTTTCTGTTTGTTGTTTACAGAACTTGTGGAAGGATTTGATTACTGAGCGTGGCTTCACTGAACTCGTACGATGGACAACTTGCAGCCTTTAAAAAGACTTGACAGGACTCGTTTAAAACGCTGCAGTCAGACAAGTGTTTCTGCACACAAGCCAGCAGGTAACTGGGACTGCACCGACGAACTGAACACCTCCTCCAGTGTGGACCTAAAATGTTTTTAAATCTCACTCCTTTACTCTGAAGCTGTTGTGTGGAGCCTCTCTCTAGTCACGTGTAGAATTAGGCACTAAAGTTGCCTTTTTAACTCCAAATGAACTCACGGTTCTGACCTCACCTCCTTTTCAATTAAACAGGACCGAGTTTATGTTTTTCTAAAATGGCACTCATCAAGATAAGTTTTGACTTGTTTTCCAGAAGGCTTTAGCCAAGAGTGACCAGTTGTGAAAACATTTTTACACTTCTTTAGGTGGTTTTATTTATGGACACTTGAGTGTGTTTTTTCTAGAGAGCAGGGATTTACAGAGGTATGTGCGAAATATTAGCTGTGAATATGAACATGTGTGTCCTCATCCTGATATTACTGTTTGTATATATGTGTGTGTGCGTGTGTGTGTGTGTGTGTGGGAGAGGGAGCTCATGTCTATGACTCAGTCTAACCTGCGATGGTTTCCGCTCCATGTATGGTGAATTCACGCTGCGCTCCTTCTCTCCCCTCTGGGCTGCTTTGCGTCTCCGTTTGACTCTAAAAAACACTCAAAACACAAGTTAGTTTTGAATCGACTTGATCTTCCTAAATAACGTGTTTACAATAGATGTTTTTAACAATAGAACAGATGTAACTTCTATAGTTTTCGATTTTTTTTTTATGCTTTTAGAAAAAATAAGGAAGAATTATGAGTTTTAAGTTGATGCTCAATTTGTGGCCAATCTAATACAATCTGTGACAAAAACTATTGAATCATTGCTCATGGAGGATGTTCTTTCAGTTGTTTAATTTTATGTAAACAAATAAATTAATTAAGAACAAACATGCCACAAAACTACCATTTCTTTAAAGTCCAATCTTCTGGTATTAAGTAACATTTAAAAATGTTGTTGTAGTCAAACACTTGTTTTTTCTAGATCAAGTAGAAGTAAGAAAATTATGGACTCTCTCATATTTGAAGAAATTTTAAAAATGGAATCACTTGACCTGCATCGGATTCTGCATCTGCTAATTAGTCCTCAGTTACAAAAATGTCTGCTCAAGATAAATCAGCACAAAATGTTGGTTGGTTTTGGTGTCTAAAATCTGTTTTAAACAAAAAGAGAAGGTTGTAAAAAGGAAGACACCAAAGCATCAATAGAAGTGGACTTAACTCAAGAATGTGCAGCATGTATGATTTTTAAAGAAAAGAAAAGAAAAGGACAGAAAACTTACAAGAAAATGTCTTTAAAAAGGACTTAAGATAAATCAGATTTACCTGCAGGTTCGTGCCTCAGAGGATTCAAGCTGTTCCAACAAACTACTCTTGATTCTTTCTTTTGTTTTTCTTCTCAAATTTGAGTTATTCTATGAATTTTTGTTTTTTTACCAGACGGTTTTGAGAAATGATAGGTAAATAAATATTTTATTTTATATACATCTTCCATGAGTGGTGATTTCAAAGCTTTTGCTAAGTTCTAGTAGCAGATATCACATGTGTACGTTTAGGACCTGGTTAATGGATAGGTTCACATTTGGTTTATTTGACTAAATTTACTTGAAAACAAAAATTATCAAAATGTTTGCTGATCTTTCTTACATAAGGAATTTTAAGGTAACAAGAAACAAAATCTACAAAACATACAAGTAGGTTGTTTACTTACAATCAGGTCAAACAAAATAAAACAAAATTTTATAATGAAGATTTATTTTGTTTTTATTACTTTTTGTTGTTTTTGTGGAATTCATTGATTATTGCATAAATGAAGGGTATAAGCTAAAGTTATTTCTTTTGTTTTAGATTTTATGTCTCTGGAAAAGGTCAACATTTAAATACTTAATCCAGAAACACCAGCGGCTGTGTGAACCATAACCCTGTTACTGTCAACTTCCAGCAATACAGTCTTTAAATCACTAATTTTATTTTCGTTTTATTTGCACAACCTTTGTGGTTTGATGTTTAAAAATATATTTTTAAAAATATCTTTTCAGTTATTTATTTGGCTGCTTCACATCAACTTGAAACTGCTTATTATTCCAGCCCGTGTAGACTTTCAGAATATTTGAATTACCTGTAATTGTTTTAATAGACACGAAATATGAGCGCTTTAGTTGTATTTTGTAGCATATTTGTGGTAGAATTAGTGATGTCGTTCTATCTTTGAGACACATTCGCATTAAAAAGTTCTTCTCTGTTTTATTTAAATCATTCGTTTTCTGTCAGAAGGTGGGACTTAGCTTATTAGCTCAGTCTGAACACAGTGTACTCTGTTGCTATTTTTCTGCCGCGCTGACGCCCTCACACACACAGAAACACACACTTCACCTCCCTTCGCCTCTATATCTCTGGGATCTGTAGAAGTCTTGCTCTGAGGTGAGCGGGAGAATGCTGAATTTGTTGCCTCGTTTCAGTCACTTTTATGTGGATGTATCTGTGTTGTGTTTGTAGTTACAATAAAAGTCCCGCTCCTACTTTAACAGTTGTTTTTCTTTAAGCGCCTTGAAGTCTGAAGAGTTGGTCTGTTGAATAATTTTTTTTTAGCTCCATGTTTTGAAGTTTGGCCTGTTTTGTTGTATTTTTTGTTTTTTTACAGTCAGGGTGGACAATTAGGTCTAAATGAGTGGCGTGGGCCACTCACGAGGGCCTTAAAGTATTTTTAAGTACAATATCTTGGTTAAATCATGTAAGTATTTCCGCAATTACCAAAGTCCTCTTCCTTTGCCTCTTGGTCATGAACGCATTGTTGGAGAAGGTGCTGAAAGCTTTCAAGGAGGAGACTTGACTTAAAGAGTCGATGGAGGAGAAGCGCTCTCCAGCTTTAGAGTCTGTTTCGTCTCATGATGCACATCTTCCCAGAGTGACAGAAACAAAAGGCGCTACATAACTCGGGCTTTGAAGAAACAAGTGTCTCTTATTTGCTCCTCAAAACGACAGAAGCTGGGAAGGCGATGGATTTTGCCCCCACCCCCTCCAGCACCAAGCTCAGGAAACTCCGGGCCCTTTGCCTCTTCCTCTGCGGTGACGCCACTTAATCACGCTCACGGCGGCGGCAGCGCCGTAACGGACTTCACACGTACCCGCGCACGTCTCCTCCTCGTCCTCTCCTTCATCTCCTCCTCCTCCTCCTCAAATGATCTTCTCTCTTCTGCCCAAGAGATGTAGGGTCATGAGAACTTGGTGTGGGGGGGACACCTATCAAGGAGAACACGCACACAGAACTTTTCTCTTGCAGCTGAATGGTGAAAGAAGAGGTCGAGCTGCATGAAGGAAACTCAGACAGCGTTGTTTCTCCAAAACCAGGGTAAGACGTGCATGATTAACTTTTTAAGCTCATTGCAACGTCAGATTCTCGATCTGTTTGTTACTATTTTTCCTTGATGAGAAACTCTGTTCGTGCTGCTTGTTCTGTGCGTCTCTGGGGCCTTTTCTCAAGCATTTCCTTTTTCTAATGTTACCATGTATAGTCGCATTTAATAATCTCTCAGTTCTGATATTTCAGTGGCCGAGCCAAGGCTGGAGTTATAAAGCTTTACTTTGAAAGTTTTTGACTGTTTTCCTGTCACAAAGCAAAGCATGGGTTTATTTTTTACGGATTGTTCTTTCCCACAGCACGAAAACCCATACAGAGCTGCAACCTGTGATCTTCTGACGTCAGCCTTGGCTCGTTGGTAAATAGTTTGAAATGTAACCCTGTCTGAGGGAGCTCGTTTTCACCCCTTCACTGTAAACTCTTCAGCGGGGCCCGCATCCTCTCCCACGGGCGGTCTTAATAATCTCTGGAGGTTTGTCCACAAAGCGTTGGATTCTTCCGCTGTGGCAGACAGTCGTGTTCAAGGAACAGACTGCTTTTTGTCAAACAGCCTGCAGCACAAACAAAAATCTTTCTGGTTGCTGCCTGCATCCACCGCTGCTATCTTTCTTTTCTCCTTGTCTGGCGCCTTACAGTCGTTATTGTTGTTTCGCCGTTTGTGTTTTACTGCAAATATATTTTTATTGCAGGTCTCCTTCGGCTAAATTTAATGAAATGCTATTAAATAAGCAAGAAAAAAAACATGTTTTTAAACTGGTAGCACTGCAGAGTATATGAACTTTTACTGTAAAAGTGTATCAGCGGTGGATAATTTGCATGATTTTTAGGGGATTTAAGACGAGCTCTGAGCTTTTAAACAAGCATGACTTTTATCTTTTTGATGTTTTCAGTTTAAGGAGGTTTGTCTGAAACTCCCCCTGTAAATGTAAACCTATGAGGAGCTTGTTTACACCAAGTCTTTGCTTCATGCTTCTTTCCAAACAGTTCGACTCATGATTTATTGCATCACGCACCCCCACCACACACACACACACACACACACACACACACACACCTGCCTCAGTGTTTAATTTAAGATCAGATCTCAGTCTGATCCCCGCCCCCTCTTGCTTCACTCGATGTTTTAGCAAAACATCCAAACGCGCCGGCGTAGCTTTGGTCTGTGATCACTAATAACGTCTGTCTTTGTTGAAGCCATTGGCTGAGGGCAAAAAACTGCCAAACACAAACCAAAGCCAGCGGTCCATTAGTGCCGAATGCTAACAGTTGGGCCAGACTCTGGGAAGTTTCAGAACACTGTCAGAGTCCGTGTAGCGGTGACCAGAATGGGTCGACCCGGGACAAGGAGCTGCTAAATCCGTTTTTCTGTTTGTCTCAGAGTTTGTCTGAAAGGTAAACGCACACAAAAAATGAAAGTATTTCTGATTCTGTTGAGATTTGGAAGTCTGTGTCAGAGTCTAATCAAAGGTGAGACCACTGACAGGGTGGTCTGCTTTGTCTCACTTCTTTACTGGTCATAGTGATAAAATCCCTGCAGTGCAAACATAATTTAATGACTCACATCTGGCTAAAAAATATTTTGTTTCTGTAAAGTCAAACTTTTTTTTCTGTCATTCTACTTTTTTTATGTGTCAGAATTGTTCAAATGGCTAGAAAAGAAAAGAATTGGACCCGTAATTCTGGATTTCTAAGCCATAAGGATGCGAGAAACAATCAGTCAGATTAAGAATGAAACAGGAAGGATGAAGTCCTGACATCAGTGATTAAAGGTAGGGTTTGTAATGTTGTCCTTTGTACATCAAGAAAAACTGAATTCTGTTGGTAGCTCTATCTTTATTATCATTATCATCTCTCTTTTCTCATATACACAGAACTTTTTATTATTTCACTGTAACGTTAGCTTTCCCTCCAAGTTCAACAACGTCAGTAAAGTTGAAATTATTTGGAAAAGTGTCCAGATATTTTTTGGATTGTTTAGTGGGTTTTCTTCGAGCACTTGTGTTGTGTTCATTCTTAAACGAAGGACTTTCTGTTCCCCACCACCTCAACTTAACATAAGAATGGGTGGAACACAGTTTTTTATTGTAAAACTAAAAACTGTACCGTTTGAAACCATCTGCTTGAATTTGCTGATTCATCTGATAAAGGGATTTTTTCATATTATCAAATCACCCATTTGTCATTCTAAAATCACATTTGAAAGGGTTTTTTTTATGACGATTCCAAAACTGAAAAAGAGAGAATACAGACACTAAGTTATTTCTACAGAAAGCGACTTAAAACGGGGGGTGATACTAGCTAGAAACACTCAGAAATGAAATGTAAAACACTTGCTGTAGCTTGATCAGACGTACCCGTGTTCACGCCTATAGAACTCCTCTAAAGGAACTTCCTGTTTATGACCAGCTGTATCCTGACCGAGACCCCGAGCTGACCCTGGCATCTGAGCTCGGGGTGTCGACTGGGAGAAAATGCGATGCACCACCCTCACCACCCTGCTGACAGGAGTCATGCTTTACCTGGGGATGGGAGCGCTCATTTTTGTCACCCTGGAGACCCCGAAAGAAAGTGAGGCCCATGAAAACCTGCTTAAAGCCAAGCAAGTCTTCCTCAATAATAAGTCCTGCGTCTCCGAGGTGGACTTCCACGAGCTTGTGAAGGTATCATTGGACAAACTTTCTTCTTCATATCAGCCTGATCCGATCGGTCTTACAGACTGAGACGTTCCTTACAAGATTTATTATTACCGTACATGTTAGTGTTATTTCCTTTCTGGGCATCAGTCAGGCTCCTAAACAAACTTGTCAGAGAATAACTTTTGTTATACTGTTGAAAGACCATGCCAAACATGCTATAAATTGTATCAAATGTAAAAATGACAAAGTTATTCATTGAATGTGTCTCAGTAAATATACAATTTTGAAAGTTTTTACAAATAACTCTAACCTCACAGTTTTGTTGCATCAAGTCAAACAATTTCAGTGGTTTTCAGTGGTCATGATGCGCATTTCTGGTGGTTTTATCACATGCTGCTAAAATTTATTTTCTTGTTTGTCTGTTTGGATTTCATTTGTTGCTATGAATTATTAAAACAACAACAAAAAATAGAAATAATGACGCTAAACTGAGCTTGAGTGCAAGTTTGTGTTTAAGAATCATTTACAGGTGAATTACCGTACATCCCACACTTGCAGAATTTGGTGTCTGCTGTGGAGGCAGGTCTGGATGTGAGCAGCCTTTCTGCCAACCTGACCAGCCGCTGGGACATGGGCTCTGCCTTCTTCTTCTGTGGTACCATCATCACCACCATAGGTGAGCGGCAGCACGGTTGTGACAAAGGCACGGAGCTTTGTGTCTGTCTGAAAATCAATCATAGTTGTAAAAAATAAAACATCACAGAACTTGATCTGCGCTCATCTGTGAATGAAATTTGTCTGGACACATTTCTATATTTTGTTACAAAAGCCATTGTAATATATTTCCAACAGTGTTGTCTAAATTGTGATTGTG
>JAVKLF010000161.1:13770976-13788374 GCA_034783495.1 Millerichthys robustus | reverse complement strand
CAGCTCCAATCTCATAACTTTCACGTTGGTTCATGTGTACACTGGGTTATAAACATCGCTGTGGATTTCAGTGCTTTACATGTAATTCTGTGGTGGTTTTCCAGCACAAAAGCAGCTGTAGAACTTTCGATGCAGCCTGGAGCTTGTGTATTAAATCTGTTGGTATAAGTTAGAAATTAAATTTAAAGTTGGCTTTGTGCTTGTTGCTGTTTCTCTCGTAGAAACGTAAGATCAGGCCCACGACGGTGCGTGTGATCTCAGCTGTTCTCTCCATCCTGATCGGCTGCTTGATCTTCCTCGCCGTGCCAACGGTCGTGTTTCAGAAAGTGGAGAAGTGGACGTTTCTGGAGTCGCTGTACTTCGTCGTCATCACCCTCACCACCGTTGGATTTGGAGACTTTGTACCAGGTTCTGACCCACACACGGTTCTGTGTTTTTATAAGAGCTTCAAGAGCTTGTCTTTGTTTCCTGATCAGGGTTGAAAACCTACACAAAGAAATTATTATTAGAAAAGTAAGAAGAATTTTTTAATTATATTATTCCCTCTGTATGGAAATGAACAAAATTAACAGGGTTGGACGTAATAGAAGTTCTGTAGCCTTTTTAAAAATTGACTGTATTTATGTTTTTCAATTGATGCATAATAAACATTCCTAAGCATATGTGGCTTTCTGATATAACCGCCTCTGTCCTTACAGCCTGCAAGAAAGGGTTGTTGGAAAACAGACAAAATCTTTGTCATCTTAGTGAAAACCAACTTGTGTTCTGTTATTTGTGTTTCCAGGTAGAGGTTATGAAGGTGGCACGATCTTCAAGCCTCTGGTCTTGTTGTGGATCGTCTTCGGGCTTGCCTACTTCGCCTCCATCCTCACCATGATTGCTAACTGGCTGAGGGTTCTGTCCAAAAGAACCCGTGCCGAGGTGAGAGGTTATTTTGTTTTAGATGAGTCGAGTGGACGAGCCGCAGTAGTTTCTTCATTTCTGATTGTTCCCCCTCGACAGATGGAAGAGTTGAGGGCCCACGCCACAGACTGGACCCAGAACATGGACTTCCGCATCCCAAACCCTCTGGAATTTAACGACCCCTTCCTGCTTCAGCGCCGGCGATGGAAGCGCAGCGAGCGGCGTCGCATCCGCCGAGGAGCCCAGGGCACTCTGGGATATTGGGTGCGAGGCGGATCTGAGAATGGACACCTGCCAAACCGCTGGGCCGGCCTCTCCAGCTCCATGAGCCAGCTGGACGCTCGCTCGTCTCTAGAGAGGGCAGGGGTGGCGAAGGCCAGGCCACAGTTGAGTGCCGCCGAGGAGGCGGCGGTTCTCAGAGCGGTGGCGGAGGGCAGAGCGAACCCTGCTGCGAGTCTGCAGGGCCACGGAAGATCAGTTCACCACCTTCTGGCCCGCTCCTTCTCCCTTCCTGCGGCCCGATCCACCTCAGAGCTGGACTCCACAGGAGCAACCATGCAGGAAGGTTCCTTCTTTGGATCCGAGTCCCCGTTTGACTCCAGGTCCGAGGGGTCCTCTGTGTCTTTGTCATTCTCGGTGCTCCCCATCTTCCAGCCCATCAGCAGGGTGGAGCAGGAACAAGAAAAGGACAGACAGATTTCGGCGGAGTCTGAAGCAAGCGGTCATCACAGTCGGGCACCTGTTCAGATTTTTCTGTCTCTGCCCCCCTCTCCTCCGCCCGAACCTCTTTCCCCCTCCCTTCGTGGCCCCGTTGCCGCCTCACCAGACTGCCAGCTGCTGGATTTCTTTGGGGAGAACCTGGCGTACATCGACGAGTCTTCGGACACCTTGAGTGACCCCGCCCAGGTGGCGGCAGGCGAAGAGAGAGCAAGGCGGGCACGGAAAACCAAAAGGAGGAGCGTGAGGAGAGAGCCGCCGCACACGTTGAGCCCAGTGCAGCTGAGGAGGCCCAGCATGCAGCCGCCATCTAATCCCCCAACGCCTCCTCCAGACTCGTCTGCCTCGGACCTTCCTCCATCAGAGATTCAGATAGACTCAGATCTCTGATGGACACAGTGCTTTACAGCAGATTTCACACTCCCCCATCATCCATGGTCTCAGATCCAGCTTGCAACTCTTGCTTTGTGTCCAAATATTAAACACGCAGACTCTGTTATTTAATGCTAGCATGACTAGATCAGCTGGTTTGAGAGTTGTCTCAGTCGTCTTCATACAGGTTTATGCTTAAAAGAGTAAACGTTTCAGTTATTTCAAGTAGAAGATTAATTGCATCACTCTCCAGATATCATCACACATGATCTAATCTTGTTTTCAGCCTGTTTTTTGCAAAAGTATTTAACTCTGAACTTCAGATTTAAGGTGGTTTTGTGATACCTTTGTGTTTAAAGAGCAGGGATTTGTTGTTCATGGTGGATTAAGTATATTTAAAAATAGAATTTATGACAATCCAAAGTGTCAGGATCTGAACCTGAACCACAACAATAGTTTCAATTCACGACAGGGTTTTTATTATTTTTTTGCACACAGTCATATGAGCGTCTGTGAATCATGGGATGTTGTCCCGCAGGATTACAGCGCTGAACCCCCCAAGTCTGAGGTCATAAAGAAAAGAAAAGTGAGTCGTTGCTTCCTCTGCTGAAGCTCCCAGGGGCTCGGCTTCAATTCGCTGAGTCATAAAACTATTCTTGAATGTTTTCAAGGTTTGAAAGTAGAAAAAAAACAACGTAAGTCCTCACAATCCTTTTTGTTTTCAGGTTTTATTGTTATTTATATTTTGCCTTCTATATAAATAACTCTAAAGTTTTTAAAATTCATCACTTAATTATTGTTTGTCATGAGTTAATCAAGGCTTTTAACATCCAGAAGCCCATCTTCAAGTTACTGTAGACACATAAAAGTGATGATTTGTTTTTAAGAATCAGTTTAAATCTCATCTAAAGTTCAGTTCATTTGAAGTGGAGTTCTGTAAAACATTAATGTCTTACCTGTTGTAGATAGCTTTTTGAACAACCTCGGTTTGGATCCACAGAGTTTGGTTCTGACTGGACTGCAGTGGGTAGAGCTGTCGCCTCACAACAGGAAGGTTGCGGGTTTGCTTCCCGACCTTTCTGTGCAGAGTTTGCACATGTGAGTTTTCTCAGGTTCTCCAGTTTTATCCCACAGACCAAAAACCTACATGTTTGTTTCAATGGTAACTAATTAGACCGTTTTGTAGTTTTCTGCATGCATGGCATTGTGGGTAGGGGTCAGAGGTTATTTGCTTTAAAAAAAGAAATGACGCATCACTGTTGAATTTGTTCAAATCCAATGGTGTTTCCACAGCAACCTCAGTATTTATACCACATGACCTGTGACCTGGCCGCTTCAAGCATTTGTAACTACGAAATGGTCTGTTGTCCTGAGGCGTGTGAATGGTTGTTTGTCTCTGTGTGGACCGTCCAGGGGTTTTACACAATATCATTATTTTTCCAATGTGGGTCCCTATTTGATTGTTTTTATGTTTGCACAGATGAAACAACATTATCAATGTGTTTCACAATAAAAATAAACTTTACAAAGCTTCCATAAAGTTCCTATACAGTGACAGAAAACCATTTTTTGTTACTCTTATTCAAAACTGAAATTGGAGCTCTAAAACAGCTGATGTTTGAATGCTCACTGGTGGAGAAACAAAAAAACACATTTTGCACTGCAATGAAAAAAAAATTAAAAACAATCCCAATCCACTGCAGAGCAGAAGACGTGACACGACTTGAACCCTGAGAGACCTGAATGAACTGGAGTCTGGGTGGACTGTGGGATAAATAATCCCTTCCTGAGTCCACGAAGCAGAAACTAGTTCAAGAGGCAGTTGTGGCGTTACGCCCTCCACTGAGGCCAAAATAAGTAGCTGACTGAGCCCACACTCAGATCCAGACTCTCACATATTTTGTCACTTGGTGACAGAAAACTGGAAGGAGAAGAAGATGACTTACAGCGGTGTACCAGCTGTAGTTTTTTCATTACGAATCCTGACCGGAAACTGCTTTTAACCGCTTCTCTGATCTCAGAATGACTCCGTTTGAGCATTTTAGTGCATTTCATAACAGGAAGCGGGGAAATTATTATAGGCTACCTGTCACACTTTCAAAGACACCAATTTAAAAAATCAAATGGCGATGAATTTCTTTAAATAAAGTAACTAATACCATTTACAAAACAAAAGGAATTATAAAAACTCTGAATGAATGTAGACCTAAACCACAGATTATTTTAGCTTTATTTTAAGTACATTTCCATCCAGTAAGTAGATGGGCTTAAATCTAATTTCAAAACTGTATGTGAAATTAAATTTTTTATTTTTATTTTGTCGAAAGCAGTTTGAAGTCTGTAAAAAGTTAACTTCAATAATAAGTTCCCTGTCTCCTGCTGCTTTGGCAGAACTTTCCTGCATCTGATTCAGCTGTTTTGTTTTCAACAATCTAAATGCAGTCAGTTAATAACAATGTTTGATAAATGATACAGTTATTACAGAATATGTCTTCGTCCGTACCTTTCATCACCTCTGAGGTTGTTTGGCTGGAACGTTTTGGTTCTTTGTCCATTTATGCAGTAAAAAAAAACACAATCTGAGCGCTAAACTTGTTGTTAAACCCAGAAATCGATTTTATTTTTCCAGGTTTTATAATTTGGAGATGCTTGAGGTAAAATAGATTCACTAAATGTCCTGTCAACTTTGTCTTAAAAAGTTACATTTTTATTTATTTTAATAACCAAAATATACAGAACAAGTAATCAGATCTAGTCAAAACCCAATTCGTTCATCTTAGAAAACCAGTAGATTGCAGCGATTACTCGTCTGAATCTTTCAGCCAGCACAGATTGGCGGGTGATGTTTTTGATTTTTTTTTTTTTTTTTAACAGGAAGAGACCTGCAGCACCAAAGTCAGGAAGGATGTCAATCTGCTTGGAGTTACTGGAGGTGGATGAGAAAACAGGAAAAGGCCACAAACAAACACAAAAGCCAGAAAAACACATTGTTGTTACAGCAGCAATACAATGTGTGTCGACTGAGAGTAAACAAAGCAGAGGAGATCCGTTGGAACATAAAAGTTTCACCAACAGCAGCGTATCTGAAGGGATAAAGGTGTTTGCAGCAGGTGTAGTATCGCTGCACAATGACAAAACAGAGCAGATTAGAAAAAAGACTGATGGATTTCCAGAAATGATGCCCTTCGTTTACTTACAGAGAAAACCGAAAATGGCTTCAATTACTTCAAGACCACAGATTTACTTCTGCGTCTCCTTCTTTTCCTTATAACCATATTATGTGTTCATGGCATCCTGTTGCCCAAGACCTGTATTTTAGTTCAGCTGCCTGAAATAAATATAAATGACTTCAGCCTGAAGTTTCATCCAAATGTGTAACGTGATCTCAGAGCAGGAGGCGCACGGAAAACAAAAAACAAAACAAAAACCGCCCTCCGTTCATTCCTTTGAAAGTTTTACAGCTTCTATCAAAGGCCCCCTTTACATTTTCAGTCAGCATGATGTTTTTACGTTGAAGTGTTGAAAAACCAGAGTCATGAATCACGGCGTGTGTATGTTTGTATGTACGGGTGTGCACTTGATGCCCCGGGGCCCTCTGCACACAGCCGAGGTTAGAGGCACAGGCACGGCTTATGACGGCAGAAGGGCGTGCGTGCAAACATTAAAGCGCCGGGGTCGATATCTGGAGTATTTGTGTCTCCCAAGGACATAAAGAACCAGTGTGAGACAGAACAGCAAGGAGCTGTATCGTGGGATAAGTACAGGTTGGACATAGCAAGAGGTAGTTAAGTGGAAAAGACTAACAGATGCTGAGGCTACTTTACTCAGTGGGTGGGGGGGCGTTAGCCTCACCACAGCTGAGGGACTGACACCCCAACACGCACAAAGTCTTAAAAAAAACAAGTACCGTGTCTGCAAAACAGTTTGAATGTCTTTAAACTACGTTGACATTAGATGCCGTTCAGATACGAACCTCTTCCGTAAAACCAGATGAAAAACAAAACCAGCATTGCTCGAAGAAAAGCGGTTTAAAACAGATCTCGCCTGATCTGTCAGTGCTCAGTGAATGGTGATTTCAACTACTATTATCTCCACATGTTATCTCAGCATCTGTACAACAGACTCCAGTGGTGGGCACGGTTCTGCTAATCAACTGAGAGCAGAACAGATGAACTGGTTTCACTCACTGTGAAAACCGTTAGCGGACTACTTCTTTCAACGTTTGAACTAATATAAGTCAGCTGAAATAAAATGCAGGTTGCAAAATAATAAACTACAACCTCTTTTAAATGACAAAACAGATGCAACTGTTTTTTTGTTACTGTGTGACAGTCTGTGCAAAATGGGTTTAAAAACATGAACAACATCCTGAGAAGAAAGAAATTGAACTTGTTGATCAAAAATGACCCCTCGCTTTATTCATTTTGTTCATGTAGTGCTGCCTCCCCCAACTATCATCTAATAGTTAGATAATTAATAGATAATTTGTTAATTAGCAAAATGATGTGTGAGTTCACAACCATCACAATTAGTTTGTGGGAAGCTTGAAAATCACCGCTGCAAGACATTAAATCAAATCATTTCTAGAAGTTTCAAATATTTCTTATAAAATTTAGGTATTGTTTCAGTGTTTTAAATAAATTTAGAGCAATAACTTTGATTTCAGTGTCTAAAAGGCTGATATAACGTGAATAAGAAATAATCTGACTTCATACTTTCTTAAGAACAGCTGTTGCACAAAGTGTTAACCAGGATAATGTTTGAGGGATCCAGTTACACGATTTTACATCCAGTCAAATTGAGACCAATATTTTCTGCGGTTTTTGGTTTGACTCCAGTCAACCTCTGAAAACCGCCGGCTTGCCCTAATACGTTTATAGCTGCTTGTTGTTGTTGTTGTTGTTGTGGCAGCTTTATGTTTGTTGTGATTGGACTACTTCCTGTTCTACTAAAATTTTATTGTCACCCAGGTTTTTATAAACACACACACCCATACTTACCCTAAAAAAACAATACAAATAAATCCACATCTTACTTTTAGAGACGGGTCACAAAGAGAACATATCCTGCCAATGTGTTTTATATACAATTACAATAAAACTCACAATAAAACTTAAAGGAATCATTTCTGTCCCATCACGCATGACCTCACCCGACACACACACACACACACACATATATATATATAACACACCCCGTCGCTCTCTGTCTCCCTCTCACACACAAACCACTGGCATACCAGAGGCCCTATATTTAAAATGAGTCCCAGGGATGTTTTTTATTTCCAGGGTTTAGACGTTCTATCAAAAGTGGTCTGTGTGGACAGCTGGGTGTAGAAAGACTCTGAATCAGTGAGGCTGGCGGTAAACACAGGTATGACCAAATATAATCATGAGCAATGAGTCAACAGCTTTTTACAATAAAGTAATGAACGTATACCGAGAGAGCGGGGGGGGAGGCCCTAAAAACCTGATTATATAATGATGTGGCATGAGCCAGACCCAAATAGTTACAAATTTGCCAGTGCTGCAAAATACCACCTTCCAAACGTGTAGCTGTTCCAAATCGAGCCCCATCATCCGTCCCACGTCTCGTTTTCAAAGCCTCTCTTTTCTCCTCCCACCACAAATCCCAGAACCTCGAGTAACAGGCAGCGAGAGAGAGAGAGAGAGAGGAGATGAGGGGAGTGTTTAAGTCTGGCATTCTGTGAGTGGTCGGGTCGGTGTCTGGAAACCTTTTACATCCTGTTTACGGCGGGCAGATTTCAGCCCCGGGGACCGCAGAGAGCTGGCAGGGGCCCTCCGCCCGGACACGGCTCCTACCTCTCTGTTCTATCTGCCCTCCTTCGTGTCTGAATCTGCCCCACCGCCTCCGTCAGATCAACACCTCTCTCAACCTAGAAGGAACACGCCGGGCCCGGCCCGCTGCTCACGGCTGCAGGAGTATTGGCACAGCACAGTCGGACACACCAAGTGGGGCCTTTTCTTTTTTTTAAAGCTTTAATACACAAAAGCACTGGTTTAATAAAGCTACGTCGTCATATTTACAGTGTCCTATATCAAATGGAAAATTCCATAAAATAAAAAAAAACAGAAGAGAAGCTTTCATGACTGTAGTGAATAAAATCCTGACTTGTCTTGGCTCCACCTTAGATGAGCGGTTTGCTTGTTTTACTCCTAAAGAGTCCTCCTTGCCTGGCCTCAGCGGCACTTGCAGGATTTGACGACCATGTTGGAGAGCTGCTCCACACGAGGCGTGCGGCCGATGAAGTACATGATGGTGAGGGGCTCCAGGTCCTGAGGAACACAGCAGGGCGTGGCCGAGGCCTCGGGGTTCAGCTTGTTGTACAAGGGCAGGATCTGAGCAGGAAATAAAGAAGACACGGTTTATTAATATAAAATTTAAAACAAGAAGTTAATTTTTGCAACCATCTTATTTCTGCGAGCGATGAGATTTGGCTTCGGGGGTTCGGCCAACTCTTTATGCTGTTATACAACCGAGTTGTGAGGTTGTTTTCTTTTTGCCAGGCAACTAAACGTGTGGTTTGACTCTGTGGGAAATGGGGTTATATAAGAAAACTGATGCCATTCTCACAACTGTACAGTAAAAATAAAGCTGCAGCCAAAACTCAGTCAGGATACAGTCCTGATGGAAAGTTTCTAAACTCTTTCCTGTTTCCCACTTTTTCTTAAAAAATAAAAAAGTACACACAAATTCCAACAGTGACAAGGAAAGAAAATGTTGGATTTTTGGTTATTTACTGAACATTAACAACTTGAAATTGTACATTTTTACAGAACTCTTCTCTCAGGATGTTAAAGCATATTTGGCAGCAAACAAACTCAGAGTCTCATTGGGGGGAAAAAGCCCAGCAGGCCGTTCTGCTGGACGTTTGGATCATTCTTTGTCCAAAAGCCTTCAAACCTAACCGAGTTAAATTGGGAATGTCAAAGCGTGGCCAGTTTAAGGTTCTTCTAGGTCCAGGTTCAGACTCTGATGGGTTCTTTTTTTAAAGCCTCTTCCCTCTTGTCTTGCTTCGAGTCACTGCAAAGTCATGAAGACTTGTCCAAATAACAATCAGAAAGTAAAAAACAGTTTTCTAAATATAAATAAATTTCTGTAAAAAAAATAACTGCTGAATCTTGTAACCATACGTTTAATTCCAACATAACCAAGATGTCTTCATTTAAGCAAAATATTTCACCGTTGCAAATTTCTAAACTAAATATGGAAGTCCAACAGTGTAAGAATTTCTTGTAGGGTTTTAATCAGCATAAAGGCTCCGTACCGACGAGCACGCCGTGCTGTTTAAACCTATATGTTCTGTAAGCAACTTCTGAGAGGTGGCAGCCCATTTACGAGTCTGGGGTAAACCAGCATGAGCTAACTGTGGTGTTCAGTCACCACAAACAATGCACTTCAAGTTCATTTACAGATAAAAACATCAGTTCCAACGGCCTGCGCTTTAAAATCGGACTGAGAACTGATTGGAGTTTGGACCGGACCGGATTGTTTTACCAGAAAGAGCGAGAAGCTGCTGGGATTTTTCTGACAATCGCAGATGTTTCTGTTTATGTCGTTTGGCGGCGTCTTCACTCTGAGATGTCTGTCAGTGTTTCCATCAAAATTATTCAGCACAAAAGACCATGAATCTTCAGATCAGAAGGAAAATATCATTTGGAAAAAATAATACAAAAAAAAAAAAAAAAAAAGAAAACTCATTTGTCTCCACTTGGCCCCGGTGGGAATGGTTGTGGAAATTTTTTCCCCCCCCAAAAAAAAGAGTTGGCATGCTGTGTAGAAACTCTAAATAAAGAAAAAAAATGCTTTGGTTTGAAAATCATTAAAAACCCATATTTAATAAAAACAGTACAAAAACAACCTGTCAGCTGGAGAAAAGTGAAAACACATTTTGGACAGAAGCTTATTTGCTTCTTTGTTGCATCATCTCTTCTTTTAGCAACTCTGTTAAGACTTTTTAAAAAATCAAACCAACTATAGTTTGAAAGATTGAAATCTTTTTATATTGTTTCTCACTATAAGATTTCAGCTGTTAGACAATTCAGAACATGTGTAAAAATCCAGACAGCAGGGATGTGAATCCTTTTACTGTAGAGTCAGAGATGTAACACAGAAAGTGGTTTGGCATTGTCTTGCAGAAATAAGCAAAAAAAAAAAAAGAAAAAAGAAAAGTTTCCAATTAACCAGAAACCTTATATGTTGTTAATCACAGTTCTTAGAAAGAAACTGGAATTGGTTAAAATCAAAGTCAGCAGAGGTGGGCACAGCTAACCAAAAACTTTGCTAACTCATAATAAGCTAACTACAAATATTGCCTCATTGGCGCTAAAATGTAAAAGAATTATTAGAGGAAGCTAATGTAGTAAATGTAGTAAAATGCTAGCCAGAAGTAGCAAAACAGTAGCATCTAATTAAATTTGTAGCTAATTGTAAGCTGAAGTTTTAAACAAAGGTTGAGTATGTCTGGAAAATGACTTTTAGCTTCATTTTAGTAAAAACTGAGTAAACCATTGTTGTATTAGCTAAAGTTGATTAGCTGTGGCGGCAATCTTGTAGATGTACTTACAATGATTACTTTAGTTTCACTAAAATCCTCCCAGTGCTTCACGATATATTTTGCTAACAAATACACCAACACACACACACACACACACACACACACACACACAGGTACATGCAGTTATATTCTCGCCCCCTGCCATTAAAAGGTGGGTGGTCATTTAAAACTTGATCAGGGCTGTTGATAAGTCATCTGAAAAGAACGAGACATCTCACCATGTTGTAGTGGTTGTTGACACTCCAGAGGTACGGACAGTTGCCAGCGCAGAAATTGGCTTTGTACCCTTTCGGCTCATGGATCCACTTCCAGTTGAGGTCCCGCCTGAAGTCGATGTAGAGCGAGCGCAGGCAGCAGCCCTGATCTGAGCCACTGAGACACACAAAGGCAGACAAAACACATTTCAGCTCCAAATGCTGCTCCTGCTATATCTAAAGGCACCCACTTGAATCTGGGTCACGGGAAACTGACAGCAGGTTACCACTGAGGAACCAGCCATCGCAAAGTAACGACTGCACAAGGCTGCAGAGCAGGGTAGTCTAAATAAAACCCTGCACTCTAAACACAGGGTCACTATTGTTAGGTCTGTCTCACAATAATCTGCAAAGTGGGTCAAGAAGGAAAGAAAAAAAAAAAAGAAATCCACCACAACTATACATCAGATTTACAGAAATTCTGGAGGAGTTGCTGTCAGTCAGGGAAAACTGCGCACGAGCAGCCACTTGGCGGTTTACCGGGAGCAGGTTGTGGTGTCTGTGGCGGCTGCCCTCTTCTTTCGGTTCTTCCTGGCTGGGTTGTCCACTCTGTCACTGGGCAGCAGGGTGAGGATGAGGTGCGGCGTCTTGGAGCTGAAGTCTGATTGGCCTTTAACCTGACCTGGCTTCCTCATCTGATGAAGACGCTCATCGTCCACACCTCCAGAGAGAGAGAGAGAGAGAGGGCCAAAATGTGACGATCAGTACAGAAGCTCTCAACTCTTCCAAAACAAATGGTACTGATTATTTCAGAGAGTTGGAATACGCATATGGGAAAAGTTTTGAACAATTACTATTTCCTGTTTTTTTTAATGACTAGTTTTCCAAATATTTTTTGTAGTCTAATTACTTCTGCATACATTGTGCTAATTTTAGCGGTGAGTGCTGCAGTCCTGTGACACTCAGGCTGCGGATTCAAGCCCCGGTTGCATCTGGTGTAAAACAATCACTAAAATGTCATCGTGGTGACTCCTGCAGTAAGGAGCAGCCAAAACAACAACATGAAGCATTTAGCTCATTGAGGAGATGGGTGCTATGACTTTTGTTTTTTAGCTTTAATGTTTGAAGGTATTTATTTGTATTTACTCTATACACATTAAAATCTCTTGCATTTTTGTTTTTTTGTCTGTTCTATTTTTGTCTTATACTACTCATAACTGAACACACGTGCAGTTTGTTGTCAATAGATGGTTGTTTTTAAAAGGGCCAACGCAGAAAAGGTTATAATATCTCAGGATGAAATATTAAATCTTTCACTTTTTCAAGCTAAACAGCAGTAAACATTGAGCAAAGGTTCAGCTAAAGATAGGATTTTTCTTCACCAAAGACTGTTTTTCTCACAAGGCAGTGGCAGGATTGATTTGTTTTACAGGTTTTCACGTTTGCCGAGGAGTAAACGGATGAAAACAACAAATGAAACACAGATGGTCATGACAGACACTTTCTGAGCCACAGGAGCACAACAGTGCAACACAAGTCCCTGCTTGTTTTACATCAGGATCATAAATTGCATTCATTTTTTTTTTCAAGACTGAAAAAAAAATTAAATAAATAAAAAAGACGTATAGAGAAAAAAAATCCCAACTTGGCAGAGCTGAGAGTAAATCCTGAGAGGGCTGTAATTTGAGGGGCAACATGAAGCAACACAGACAGTCTGGTGTTAAACAGTATCTCAGTGTGCGGAGGAACAGCTTCACCTTTATTCCTGCAACATGGTGAGAGTCGCTCATGTAACACTCTCGTCTTTATGCCCACGACTTGTGATCGCTGCTATTAAATGCAGGCCAAGAACTCCCTAAAGAGACGCATATCACCTGCCAGAGTTTCAGACTGAGGTCATCTCATGCTGAGAAATGATGAAGTCGTTGCCGTTGGGTTAAAGCTTGAAAATAACGTTACCGTATAGCTACACGATCGCACGTTATACCGCAAAATATCATGCTCAGAGTTTGTGTTGTGAATGACTCTCAGCTACAACCACATCAAATTTTAGATCAACATTTATCATCAGTGATGGGCACAGCTAACCAAAAAGTTAGTTCACTAACCACTAAAAACTAAACTAGAATCTAAACGAGAATCTTGGCTCCGCCAACGCTTTTCTATTGGTTTAATTTGAAGGCGGGTGGGATCCTCTGTGGCAAACCGTCCAATCCAAACCAGAGTTAATAGCTCTGTCTAATGACTTCCAGTTTACTCTTTTCAAAATAAAAGCATTTATTTGATCTCGCTTTTAAAAAGTCATGTTTAAAGTTAGTCAAACAACAGAAAGTAAATACTTCCTCAGGTAGTCAATGTTTGTATTATCTAAGTATTGGTCAATGTTATTTTATTTCTTTTTTATGCTCCTGGTAAGAAGTTTAGCTGCTAAAGATGCTACATGCTTACACACACAGCCCCTGACACGTCCAGCACTGCTCGTAAGAGGGGAAAGTTTTTATTTAATTTAGGATAAATGGCATAAAAATAGAAGTTTGCGATTTTTTAAGTAGACCTAAAGTTCATGGAACCTAATTTAGCTGAAGCTAATCGGTCCGTTAACGATTTCCAAAGTTAGCAAAACGGCTAATCCGCTAAACGTGTAGCTAGTTTCGCTATTAGCGGAGCTGTGCCCACTACTGACTGAAATCACTCCAGTCAGGTTGAATCGTTTCACACACTGATGTCCAACCAAGACATAAAACCAGCAGCACTCACCAGCAAACAGCGCCTCCAGCTCCTCACTTTTGTTGGGGACTATGTTGTTGGTGGACGTGTTGAAGGTGCAGCAGGGACAGTGGACGCCCAACTTCAGGCCAAGGTTGTTCTCTGGAGCAAGGAGGAAAACATTCACATGTGAGCTGCACCGTTCAAACCCCGCTGAGTGAGTTACGACCGGTGCAGAACCCGACCTGGATCCGACACCCAGTCTTTAACAGTTTCCGTGACGTCCACAGAGATCCAGCCCCCCTTGGCTCTCGGCTGAACGGTGCGGGAGTCGATATAGCGCTGAGTGGAGGTGCTGTCCTCCTCTGGTCTGAGCAGCTGAAGGGACAAACAGATTTACCAGTTTAGATCCAACAGAACATGTAGTGACTTAGATTAATTTTTATTTTTTTTACCATTTTAATGTCCTGAAACCCAAAATGCTGGGAACATCATTGCTTATTTGGATATAAAAAAGGATCAAAAGGTGTCCGAGTGGTCCAGATGTGTTTTAGTGTGCTTTTAAGATTTTAGCTAGGTTTTTTGTTAGTGTTTCCTTGTTCGTTTTAACTACTGTTTTAATTCTTCTGGCTAGCATTTTCCTACTTTGTGTTTTGCTCATTTTAGCTGATGCTTTGCTGCATTTGGTAGCATTTTGCTAATTTCAGCTTCTTGTATAATTTCAGCACTACATTCCTCGGGTTGTCTCCGGTCACCTGATACAGCTCCACTCTCTGCTCCGAGGCCCTGGCCTGTGGGTTGGGGGCTCTGAAGATCCTGAACTCGGCCTTCACCAGGGTGCTGTTGATCAGGTCCACCTCGTTGACGTCAAAGTGGACGACTCTGTGATGAGCGCTGGGTGCTGCTGGCTGCACGGCGTCTGGACGGAGCAGAAATCAGAGTGAGATGACAAAAGCCCGCTCCTGCTCAGACTGTGGGACTGAGGCTTCGTCTCGGACATAATTACTGATGAGGAACTAAATTACAGGCTGCAGCTGAAATGTGTTGAACGTATGTCTGATTGATGGGTTTTACTGTATAAAAAAATCACCTACAGTTGTGTAATTATGGCATCTGACACAGAATCTGTCAAACCCGAGTGTCAGCTGCCACCACAGGAGTCAGGGTGCCTTGCTCAGGGGTTCCTCTGCAGTCCTCTCTGCTAGCAGAGGTCAAAGCTCTCATGTAGACATTGATAAATACTGGCTTCTTGTGTAAAAAATTTAAATAAATAACTTTTATGCTATTCTAGCTGCTTTGAACTATGAAGCTGGAATTGTATTAATGGACTAAGCGGTCATGAACAAAAAGGTCAGAGGTACAATTCCAGGGTAATATCAGAAATATTGTGTTCACATGAATGTTTGGAGTGATGTGAAGACCTTACAGCTGATGAGGTCAGTAATCATTTAAAGATTTTTTTCATTTTTAAAAAATTTCATTTGAACAATCAACACAAAACCTAACAGAGAGCTGCTTTACTCTTTGTAAAAGAGTCACGTTTAAAGGATTTAAATGAAAACCACATTGTGCCGTCATACAGCGCTGTGCAAAAATCATGAGTCATGCTTAATTTTGTTTTATTTTTCTTGGACTTTGGCCACTTATCACTCATTTTCAGTCTACTACACTAAGAATATCGGACTTGTTTTTATAATTTTGGCCTGAAAATCACTCAGGAATAAAATAAATGCTCCCAAACTCAAGGGATGAACCGATTTTGTGTCCATCTGGAAACGATTTTCTTTTTGTTCTGTTACCAGCAGCCTGTCACAAAAACATGTCTCCCCATTCCTTTAGTTGAATCTTTGAAAAAAAAAATCTCCCAGCTTGACTCAAAAAATAGTATTTTAGTCCCAACCAGGTGATTCTCAAAGAGCTGAAATTAAATTAGGTGAATCTTAAATTCACTGCTTTTACTAGACTTTTATCTAACCAAATAAATATATCTGATCACTGTTGAGGCACTACTTTTAACAAACTTTGAGCTATTTAACCATGTGTTTTTGAGACTTGCAAATGTTTTGAATTTGTTACCATCCATGACATATTCAGTGAGGATGTTGTTTCTAATAATTATAACTTTCTGACATTTAAACCAGCCGGTTTGGTGGAACAAGTTAATGTAAGTCTATTAAATCTAACATTTTGTTTTTATTTTTAGGGCAGCTGTCAGGTCTTCCTGTGTATTTTACAACACACCACCGCTGCAGATATATTTTTTTCTTCTTTGATCTTCCATTTTTATTTTTACTTTTTTCATCTTTTTAATCACATATAGCCTACTCTGCAGTATAATGAGCAGGTAGGAGACATAGACTGTTAAAAACCTTCAGAAAACCTGAAGAACTTTTGATCAAAATCATGTTTGAAAGATTAACAGGAAGGTTTGATTGATTCACTGGAAACAAAACCATAAAGAAATGAGGGGTGATTCAAGACTTTTGCACAGTACTCCAAAACTTCCTTCCTGAGGCCACCTGTAGCCCGGGGACCACACATTGAGGACCCCTGCCTCTGACGTCACTCACTTGAGTCCGAGCGTGGGGGCAACATGTCGATCCTCTGCACCTCTTTGGCGTAATAGTCCTCCTCGCTGCTCTCGCGCTCGCACGCGGACTCGGCGAGGCGCGCGCGCTCCTTCAGCAGCTCCCGCGTGCTGTTGTAGAGCAGCATGACCTCTGGGGGCACGGAGCCCGGCGGCGGGTCGTCATCGTCGTCGTCCTCGGGGGGGCTGCGGATGCGCAGCTTGCTGAGGATCTGCCCGCGGACCGCCTCGATGCGCCTCGACTTCTGCGCCTCCAGGTTGATGGACTGGCACGTGTTGATGCCCTCCACCAACGGGACACCGGAGAACCGGAGCAGCAGCAGCAGCGGGAGGCAGAGGAGCCACATGGTCCAGGAAGAGAGAGAGAGAAAGAGAGTGAGAGAGAGAGAAGAGAGGAAGACCTGCCGAAACCTCTCCAAAAAAAAGCGTAAAGAACCGTGCGCGTAAAGTGGTTCAAAAAGCGGCTCTGAGGGTTGCGCCTCCAAATGTATTCTAATTACTCCTGTTTATCAAAACCAACTCATGGAAATAAAAAGCACGACTTCATCGATACTGGTTTTGTTAATTTAAAACACTTTCATCCACACGCCAAGACGGACAGAACTTCAAGGACACATAACCAGTCATTGTCAGGTTTTGGGGATTATCAAAAAATCACGAATCCATAAACCACAGGCGCTCAGATAAAATGTTTTCTTCAGTCACACTGTGGTGAGTCAAAGGCTTTCTGAACACTGTGCCGGAGTGCACGCTTTCTGTGTTAAAAAAGGGCAATTCTCATCAAAGTTGTGTCCTTCTCCCTCTCTGATCGTCCATCCTCGCGTATCTGAGCAACTTTCAGGAGAACAGAGTCCTGACACGAGCTCAGCCCATGTCGCGAATCCTCCAGATAGAAAACAAAAACAAAAACCAAAAAAAAAAAAAGAACCTGAGTTTCTGGCTTTAACAGAGGCAGCGCGGCGGCTGCGCTCTGGCTCCTGAAAGACGCATCTATGGCGCAAAACACGAGTCCATCTCAGCGCCCAGAAAACACAACTGTTCTAAATAAAAATAAGGTCCTCCTTCAGGTCCAAATGATCTAAACACCGGAAGAAAAACGATTCAGAAGTCCCTGTTTTGCTTGAAACGAGCTTCAGCCTGATGTGCGCTGAGACCTGCTGCTTGGTGTGCCTCCATGATCCTGCTGCTCCTCACTGAGGAAACAGCTCCAGAGTCTCAGAGGGAGGAGGAGGAGGTGATGGGGCGGGATGCCATCAGGGTGAAGGGACTGTGTGTGTGTGTGTGTGTGTGTGTGTGTGTGTGTGTGTGTGTGTGTGTGTGTGTGTGTGTGTGTGTGTGTGT
>JAVKLF010000161.1:13753717-13764434 GCA_034783495.1 Millerichthys robustus | reverse complement strand
CATCGGCCAACAAAAATAAATACAAGTTAGCTAAAACATTCTGATTCCACTGTGAGAATAAACAGAGAGAAACTGTCCTTTAGCTCTGTGCTGAAGTCGTTTGCAGCTTCAGATGAGTTAATAAGATTATAAAGAGTCATTTCTAAAACTAACTTCAAACATTTTTTACAGTATTACAAAAGACAATGAAGTTTCTCATCAATCCAATGATCCTTTTTCCTTCTTCGTGCTCTTTGGAAAAAGCATGAAATCTGAATAAAAGCAGTTTTAAGCAGCTGAATAAAGTGTGGACAATCTGCGCTTTGTGATAATCCTACCTGCTTCTGGTTTATCTAAAAAACAAATAAACAACAAAAAAAACAGAACAGTGATATGTGAACAAAAACAGGAATAATCTGTAGACTGAGGGAAATAAAAGGAGGACAGCTCTGATGGACGAACAACAGAAAACTCATGTTTCTGTTTGATGAAGTGATGAAAAACACTGTCAGTAACTGCAGAAATAGTTAGTCTTTGCGTTGTCTTTTTTTTGCATTAGAGCAGGTCACACACACTCGTGCAAATCCACCATCAACACCAGGATTCTCACAGCTGAAACTTTCTCACAACACAATCCCACACACTCATTCGCACGAGCACAGACTCACACCCAAAAACACGGTCCTTATTCCTGCGTGTCCTCCGTGCGCCACTTCAGGAAATCCTCTTTTCGTGCGTCCGGTTTGATCTGGTTCCGCATGCCACCCAGGAGGTTGGAGGTGGCTTCGGAAGCGACGATCAAGGGTCGGACTACGGTGGGCGGGATCTGTCGCAGGACGCCGCCCACAGCGCCGGGGAGACCTTTCTGCTCATGGCCACGAGAAGCTACGTCACACAAAGTCTGAGCTGTGTCGATCACTCCCTGCGGCCAGAAAAGAGCCCAGAACAAGATGGGTAAAGAGAAGTCCCCAAAATAAGAAAATACCAGGTTTATATAAAATCTGGGCTTCTTTTATAAACAAAGTATTATAAAAGTAATGAAGTAAAATGTCAAGCGAAGACGTTGTGTGAAGAGCTCGCCTACCAAATATGGAACACAAGTTTTATAAACTAGTGTTGAAAATGTTGAGAATATTGTTCAGAAGGGCAGTGTATGTAAAATAGGCGACATTGTAAACGTCTGGGCCAGCCCAGGCCCGGAACATTCTTGTAGGGAGGTGTATGTAAGTTGAGAGTAGAAGGACGGATTTCGTAACGTGCGAAGGATGTATGAAAACAAACCAGAAAGTTGTACAAAATTTGAGTTTTTGGAGTTATCTGGTCTTTTCTAAATAGATAAGACAAAAAAACCTTTGCCCATGCCGAACAAAGCTTTAATGTCATGAAGGTTTTGCCCTCAGTTTCTTCAAAAAAAAAAAACATGCTCAAATGAAGAGTTTACCCCACTTCGATATCAGTGAAGCTACAAATGCAATGTTAGCTAAAAGGTAAGTGTCTACAATTTTTTAATTATTATCTCAGAGGTTATGTTTGTGTACGCACCTCTCTGACGGTGTCGTAGGCCTTGGCCACTCCCTCTCGGAGGTCTGCAGGTTGAGCGGCTCTTCGGGGCCTGTTGGATGGAGCCCGGCCTTCAGTGATGGCATAGCGACTCAGGGGAGGCGTGGGAGACAAGATGTCGTACACGGTCTCTGCCGTAGCCTGTCAAAGAGGCAACAAAAACAACTAAATGAGATAATAATAATAATAATAATGATAATGATAAGGCGGCAAATAAAAGGTATTAAACATGAGATATCCTCCACTTTTTAACATAACATAAAATTCAGCTCAATCCTCCACAGACTGAGTACCTGGATGGCCTGCACTAGCCTGTTGCTAAGTTCAAGGGCAGCCGACGCAGTAGAGGTGCCAAAGGAAGCTGCCCCCCTCTGGAGACCCCGAATAATGCGTCCGTCCTTCCTGTATTGCTCTATGGGCAGCCAGAACAGATCTCTCACTCCGTGGACTGAACAAACGCAGGCAGACGAGAGAGGACGACAAAAGAGAAATAAGGATGAAGAACATGTTTAAGCTGCGAACGTTTTTGTATTGGATGCTGAAAACTTACACAGCTGAACAACTGAATGCATGGGACCGACACCTCCCAGAATTCCCGGCAGCTGATTCTTCCTGATGTCAGTCAGCCATTCTGTGACGGCATACTGAATCACTTTGTCCACACCGAGGAGACTGGAAACATTACAGACAAAAAATAAATAGATAAATAAAAAACATTGCTTTTTAAATAAACTCTCAGAAAATCAAACTAGGGAAGACATTTTGATCACAAGTGATTCTTATCTGAATGTTTTATGTATCAACAGCTGCCTGTTGGGGAAGAAGAGCATCTTTCTTTACCCATGTCGGCAGCAGAGCCTCTTCAGCTTCAACTCAGAACAGTTTAACTGAGCCAGACCGATCAGAATCCCTGCAAACGTTCCCTAAGAAACAAAAAGTCACAGTGTCTAAAAAACAAGACTACTACCTGATCAAATCCAACCAACTCTTTCAAATGTCCCTGCAGAGTGTTTTTGGTCAGATCAGAGACAGAGGAGCTGTTTGAACGACCTCCCACCTGCTCAATGCTGACGTGTTTGCCATGATAGTCCAGCCAGATAGGCACTTCAGAAGTAAAACGAAATTCCCTGAAAAGAACCGGAAAAGAAGAATAAGATTTATGTTTCTGCTAGACACGTTTTGCTAAAGCAATATTTGCAATCATTTTTATTTAGATACAAACATTTTAGCAGCAGAAAAACATTTTAAAACGTAGTTGAACTTGGTTGAAAGCTGTGAAGAATCACCGTCTACGTACCGGAAGTAGATTGGCTGGTCGGAAGATGACGAGGAGCCAGCAGAGGAAGAGCTCTGCTCACTGTTTGTAGTTTCTACAGAAGCAGAGAGATCAGGTCCCAGACCAGCAGCTGGATCTGCGTCTTCAGACCCCTTCTGGGAGGGATCTGCCTTCACTGTGAATAAAAAAAATATTTTATACTTCTTTTTTATATAAAGCAGAAATCTCTTTGGTCTGCATTAACTTGCTCTGCAAGCAGTGGAAATTAAAATTGCAGATCAATAACATACACCACTAAGTTTAAAGTTTAAAATATTACTGAAACATCATTAATCTCAGCCTGTGGTCCAACTTTTCTTCACTCTCCATCATCATGCTACTGTAATGTACTTCTTTTATTTTGTTTTTTGCATGTAAAACACTTTGAATTGTCTTGTTGCTGAAATGTGCTATTTAAATAAACTTGCCTAATATCAATGGCAGATCTTATACAATGTAAAAGATGACTAATAAATGTTTAATAACCCACCTTCAGATGCAGAGTCCACAGGCAGGTAAGGGTTAACAGAGGAAGCTAGATTACTAAAAAAGTCCTTCAAGAAAAACAGTGCATCCTGGGAGACAGAGGAAAAAAAAAAGTTTGGTTAGATGTGATGAAAGTTTACAGGAGCAGCACAAACTATTGTCAAAATAAACGGAATGAGAAATAATCTACAAAGCCTCATTATATTCTAGAAAGTGTAAACACAAAGTAAATATTTAAATAACCCACAGTGGCCTACAGCTTATTTTCTCCCATTATATCTGATTTATTATAAATTGAAATCAAGAATGTTTGGTTCTAATCAGTCAGAGTTTTGACATTGACGCTTTTTTGTTTTGCAGTGGCTTTTATTCCCAGCGAGCTGCAGCATTCATAAAACACGTTTGACTAAAAATAGGGACAGACATTTTATTTTGTGTAAAATATTTAAATCACGGTGTCACAAATTCCAACAGAAACTCTCTGACTCTGTTCCACCCAGAGTCAGTCTGAGATCTTAGAGGTACCTGGTCAATGTTGAGCCTCAGAGGCAGCAGACTGACCCGCAGACAACACTCGGGACCACCGAGACCAGATTCTGGTAATACTTGCAGGGCCTTCACAGTCAGCTGCAATGAGGAAACATAAGATAAATAAAATCCTTTGATGAGGCAGAAACTCTTCCATCTTATTTGACCTGTATCATTTAAAAACACCAACACCGTGTGTTTAGAGCGAACAGTGGTTCCAACCTCAACTATTTCAAACTTCAATATTCTCCGTTATTCCACTGCCTCCCTCCCTGCTGTCTCACCATGTTGGAGTGAGCTCGCCGTGGCATGCTCTCGCTCGTGTAGAGGTAGAGGAATTTGTTGATTTGCGAGGAGGCCAGCCTGTCTCGGACCTCCAGCTCCTGGACGATGAAAACCTGCCTGGAGAGGGGCTGCTCCCCATTGGGAAGGACCCCTATGACAGTGACTGTGTGTGACAGTGCGCCCTCCCCGTCCTGCCCCGCTACTGCCACTGGGTACGACTCGTGTTGAAAGGACACCTTGGGGACACGAGAGGAGCGTGTTTATAAAACAACAGTGGAAAAAATACTTTGTTTCTCTGTGAAATGTGATTGGGTAAATAGTTCTCATCAACACGTGGCTGTGGTAAACACGAGTACCTTGGTGAGCTGGATTTCCATCAGATGTGTGTGCTGACGGCCGCTGCCTCCAGACCAACGCCAGGAGTTCTGTGGACGAGACGAGGCGACAGAGCGCGACGGAGACGCACGAACACCAGCGGGGACAGAACGACCCCTGAAAGAACACAGCGATATAGGAAAACAAGGTAGTTTTAGAAACATAAATATGTGAAACAGTAAAGAATTCTTGACAAATAAACGCAATATCTTAAAACTTGTTACCTGTTGGCGCTCTGAGGGTGGATGGATATGGGCTTTCCACCGAAGTCCTTCCCCCCATAAAGATGCCACACCACAGAGATCTCCCTCAGCACCACCCTGCTGTGTGGCACCGGGAAACCATTGGGAGCTCGGAGGAGGTCTGAGCTGCCTCGGGGCCTGGAGAAGTGACTGTCCTTCACCCTGATGGGCCCCTGGGAAAGCACGGTGACCACAGGCTCCCCGTCTCTGGGCTGCAGCAAATTCAGATTGTAAATGAATTTACACACGCTGGAACAGAGTCACGTTGTTGAGAACACAAGTTAAACAATCAGAAAATACGAATAACAGGAAAACCAAGCGGAGACTCACAGGTATGCCCATGCCAGGCGCCTCCAGGATGCAGAAGTCATCATTGTCGGTGGAGCCATCCGAGTCTTCGTCCAGCATCATGTCTGCCTGCGCCTCCATTGCGGTGGAAGCCAGACCGTCCAGCTCAGAGTCGTCCCTCTGCAGGCCAGACAGGCTGTGCTTCGAGGCTTCACCAGGAAACAGATAGACAGAGACGGGGGAGCCCCTCGGCACTGACGGCAAACCTCCAAAATAACAAGGAATTGACCCATCGTTAATTTTTATGACGCCAAGTTCCAGTGGAGAGTAAAGTCATTCTTCCATTTTTTATCAACTTTATTTGAAACAAAAGCAATCAAATTTATGTCCATTTTAATATTTTTTCTACACAAATCAATGCAAACAACTCACTTCTGACTTCAACTCTTCATATGTGATACGAATGTTCAGAAAAGACAAATATCGGTACCTGCTTCTGTATCGTCTTCACCGTGGCTTTTCTCCGTGTCGATTAAGGCATCAGCCAGGTCGTACTGGTTGATCTCTGCGGTTTCAGCGGGAAGGCAGGGTGGCAAAGATGCAGGACTTTCTGATAACTAGCAAAATAGAACATTACACAGGTATTAGACGGTTTAATACAATTTGTACAAAACCTCTGAATACTTATGGAATCACACTGCATTTATTTGCAATCCTGCAACATAAAAAATATATTTTTTTAATAAATCTTTTCACTTATTGCATTTAGTATTTTACATTACACTGTTTCTGAGTGTTGTTGTTTTTTTTAGAAAACTGATTTTATTGGATGTTATTAGGATTGAACATTTTGCCTAAAATGGTTGCAGTTTAAAAACCACAAAACATTTGTGGAAATAAACAAAATGAACCTAAACTGTTAAACTCATTAAGTTCAGTCACAGTATCTGCTGTCAACATGGTGCCTCACAGGTAATTTCTGGCCAGCAATTTCAGTGGGTAAGGTGTGGCAAGGCGGGGGATGCAGGTCGCCTTGGGAAACCAGGTACTGCAACAGATTGACGAGGGCGGCACAAGAATCAGCGCAGGTGTGAAGATGAACCACGTTGTTGGAGCAGCGGAGCTCGAAGAGAGGCTGAGACTGCAGGACAACGTGAAGACAGAATAATTAGACAGAAGCAAGGAGATAAAAACGCGGAAGGAGGTTCTCCCTTTTGCTGGTTTTGCTCAGACTAGTTTTAGTGGGCTGGACTTGTTCCCCACAGATGCTATCAGGTGGGTGTCTGGTTGAGCACTTCAAACTCTTTGACAAATACGTCTAACAATTCCTCACTGCTGCCCTGCCCCCATTTTCTTGTTAGTTTTAGTTTCAGGTCCAGCTGAGAATGCCACTTGAGCTAAATTACTGCCTGGCACTATTATAGAAAAACCTAAATAAGGTGAAACAAATATTTATAAACATGCAGCTAAGTGCTTGTTAGTGGTTTTAGAAGGAAATTGAACAAGATTATATTGTTTCGATACAGTTTTGTCTGGCTGCAAGGACTTTTTATGCTGTTGAGGATGAAGACAAAAAGGTAGGTAACAAAGGGGCTCACCAGTTTGCCAGAATCGCCACCTTTCCACGTGGTGATGGCGAGCTCCAACAGGTCGATGTCCAGAACACACACATAATCTGATTGACAAACATATGAAAGGTGGGTTTTTATTAGACGGAAAAACAAAAACACCCTTTATTTTTGCCAACGATCTTGACATTGGCTGAGTTGTCTACGTCTTTAGCTTCGATACTTATAACTTTTAGGAGGTTAGAGGTCAAAAACCTTGTATGAAAATGTTCGTAGACACCAAAAATTGAACATTTCAAAGAAAATATTTGAAAGTCCTTCAAAACAACAGAAGAACCTCAGATCAATCCCTTTAAAGGGTGGTTGTCTGTCTTTTTTTGTCTCAACGTGTCCCTGTGATGGACTTGCGACCTGTCCAGGGTGTCCCCCACCTCTCACACAGTGACTGCAGGCACCAGTTCCCCGTGACACAGAACAGCATGGATGGACGAATGGAAGCCGAAAAACAGAAGCAATCTCCTAAAACATCACTTCACTACCCCTAGCTTTACACAGTTAGGATCAAACGGCTGCTAAATATTCAACAAATACACAAGAAACATGTGACTCAAACTGAAAGACTCAAACATGTGTTTTACCTCTCCTCAGGTCCACCGCATCAGACACACATTTATCAGAGAGGTAGAGAGCAGAATCATCCAGGATGAATCTGATGAAAATATAATAAATTAACGTAAAGATTATGAACAATAATCCTACCACACACCGATGTGTCCTAATTTATTTGGTTTTTAGAGCTCTTAATGGAATTAATATTGCAACATTTATTAGAATTTTTGCGCAAATGAAACATTCAGCCAGTAGTAACTCACCTGAGGTGGAAGGTGGCGGTGTCTACGATGATATTAGTGGACAGAGAGAACGACTCCGCTGTGAACAAGACTCGAAGGGGCAAATACAAAGGCCTAGAAACATCAAAATGTGAGCATTAAATGAAAAACGTGGCAAGGAAAATTACTGCACATTTGTAACACCGTCCCAAACATTTATCCTCCGTGTTTCTACCTGTAGTCTACGGCACAAGTAGCAAGGTGTGTGTGGAGGACAGTGATGATAGCTGGTGGTGTGTACCCCAGAATGGGATCGTCAATTACATCCAGAAAGTCAACCAGCTGTAAAAAGAAAGTAACACATTTAGGCTTAATCCACCTAATTGGATTCCAGAGTTATTTTGCTTATTTTTTCCTCTTCCGTGAAATGTGATGGTAAAACAAATCTTTGTCAGCTGCATTGGTCTGCAGGACAGAGTTCTGAGGGGGTGTCAGCGGGAGGTAACAGACCGAAGTTACGCAATTTTTATCCCACAAGACTGTAAGCAAGATGCGGAAATGGAAGTATAAGTCAGCCTTCACGGTAATCAGTGATAAAAGCCTGAATCACCCATTTCAGCAGTAATCATTAGCCATATTTGAATCTTTTTTGAAGCTGCAAAAAAAAAGCAGTTTAGATACCTGGAAAAAAAACCTCCTTCAAAACAAAACAAAGGGATGATAAAAAGTGATCCTAGTTTAGCAAAAAGCAACCAGTCATGTTCACTGGATTTGGTCAGTTATGGTCAAACTTTGCACAAATTCTCACTTTAAAAACCTTAAAGAAACAACATTACATGTAAAATAAATTTTGTTTCTCCGGCTCCTCACCTGCTCATGCCAGCTGTGGTCGGTCTGTGCCATGTAATGCCGTATGGTGGCACCTTGAAGTTGAAGAGCAACAAGGAACTCCTATGAGGAGACAAATTTATTGTAGTTTAGATTTATGTTCACATTAGACTTGCAGCTGTTAAGTTATTTGGATGTATTTGGAGCACGTACTTTGACGTTCCTCTCGAGGTCCAGTGTGATTTTTATGGCTGTGGACAACATCTGCGGCTCCCCTTCCCTCCTGCTCACATTGCTCACCCCCACCTCTGTGGGGTAGATGATGTGCTCCAAGTGCTTCGGTGGCGTGAAGCTGGGCATGTCCAACCGCAGCGGGACGGGGGTGTCTTTCACCACAGCTAAATGTCAAAAAACAGTAAATAATAAAAAATATCAGCATAACATTACAGTGAAATAGAGTAAAAACCACAATTTTTACCTTGATGGTAGAGTTCCACTCGTTTGCTTTCCAAACACAAGAAGTTCAGATTGGGGTTATTTTGATGTTGTGCCACACTAAACATCTTCCCACCTTCCAGGTCAAGCACAATCTCTCCATGAGTTTGGTCCTCCTGAGGTCAGTGCCACACCGTTGAGATAATAAAGAAACAGAAAAGAGACGTGGAAAAAGATTTAAAACGATGAATGATCAAAGCAGATAAAAATATAATTAAACCTTAAATCTTAAAATTTAAACTCAATCAAAGTACCAGTTTTTGTAAAATGTAAATTCTGAAAGGCAGTATAACTGATGAACCATTTCAGAATACAAAAAAGGGTTTCGATTTCAGCAGTTAAACTCATCAGTGCCCCTTCATTGAATTCATCATCCTCCTGGCTCACCTTCCTGTCAGTTCTGGCTCGGAGGCGTCCCTTCCCAATAATCACAGTGAGAGAGAGGAGGCTGAGGTTGTGGCTGGGGCGAGGAGCTGACTGCTGCATCCGTCCAGATGATTCACTGGCCAAATAAAACGGAGGCTCATCTTCTTCTGAATCCGAGTCTACGGCAGAGTGAGAAGCGCTGAATCATTGCGTTTGTCCACAAAAGCCAACATTTAAATCCAAAATCAATACAAAACCCAGCATCGGATATTTTGGCACACTCCTGGTTATTTTGTGTAATAAATCTGCATCATTATAACTATTATTTTTTTCCATCATTGCAGTCAAACATACCCAGTCTAAAGGCTGATTTGCACAGCTGGAACTCGTCGTGGTTCTGGCAGCTCTTGTTGGGGCTGTGGGCTGAGTGGGGAGGAGGAGGAGGAGGGGGAGGCGGCTCCCACATCAAGAGATCATTATTGATCCTTTTGGATGAAGGGGTGGAAAACTACAATTAATTCTCAATCAGGATTTGAAACCAACATAAAGATAAAATAAAGGCACGAGTTCCAAGTGGAAGCGATTAATAAAATGACAAAAAAATATAAAACAGAAAGGGTGGGGGACCATCAAAGGCAACAAAATGTGCAAGAGAACCAAGATAAAAGTTTAGCTGGATAACGTAAGCTGAGAGCAGATTTTGCTCTTATGTTTTTTACATACCTGTTGTAGATGCTCTGGAAAGCCTGTTTGCTGGGGAGGAGGACATAAGCCATCGGCAGGTTTATATCTACAGCATACTGACACTGAGCGACACACTGTTCCTGAAACTGAAGCATCTCCTCTCGGTCGGCTGGAATCACCATCTAATTCAAAAAGAGACATCGAGTTAGGTCTGTGATCTCCTAAAGGTGGCCGTTTAACTTCATCGGTTGTTGTTGTTGTTTTTTTGCTTCATGTCAGCACACCTCCTCAGTCTCAAACATGGTGCGACTGGAAGAAAACGGGGAGCTGGTTTTCTCAGTAAATTCACAGTGACTTTCAAAAAAAGTGGCCCCCATGTCTTTGATGAGGCCCAGGTTCATCTCAGTCAGACTGGTTGATGGGACCTGAGCTTCACCTCCACGCACATGAACCAATATCCTGTACACGGAGAAAAAACAAGCAGACTATTAGTTGGAAAGGTAAAACAGGATTCTTTTTTTCCCCATTGGTGCTGACGCACAATACAAGCTTGAGCAGCTAAAAGAAAAATAAATGAAAATGTAACTTTTTCCAAAAAAACCCATCAATTTTATGAAGTACCAAAGACAGCAGCATTATCCCCTTGTGGGGGATAATTGGCCAGAACCTTAAACTGTAATTTATTGGTAATTAGACCATAAAAACATGGACACAATCTTAAATTCCAAGTTAATCAAGTTTTTGGATAAAGCACGAGTAGGGTAACCACTTTAAGAATAGTATTTCATTACAGTCTGTGTCTATTCCAAATGTTTATGAACAAAGAAGAGTTACTGGTACATTTTTATGTGACTAACAATCAGCCAGTCCCAAAAGTGATTTCTAATC
>JAVKLF010000161.1:13699392-13710296 GCA_034783495.1 Millerichthys robustus | reverse complement strand
TCCTCACAAAGGCAAAATGTCCACACAAGTATAGTACAGTGTCAAAAAATGTCCTCACAAGGGTAATTAAACATGCCCCCCCCCACACACAATCATTTCTTTTGATCTTCCCCGGGACTTTCCATTGGCTTTTCTTCATTTTTCATTAATTTCTATAGCCTAAACCTGTCCCTAAATGAGGAGAGATAAATAGTTGAAACTTTCAGGAACAATGAAACTCATTTCAACATATTTAGAACTGGTGTGTTTATTTTTTTTTGTATCGGTTTTACAGGTTAACACTTTGTATTGGCATTTCTTTTGTACCCCCAGCTGTAATAATATACTTAAGCTTCTTTAATTTGTCATTGTTAATAAAAGATTTGGTGACAATAAGTTTGCCAGTTGTGACAAAGCAAAGCTGATTACATAAAATAAAAAAATTGCCTGGGTGTGATTATTTGTATTTCTATAAGTTTGACTGTGGAGCCTGCTGATCCACAGTTTCACTCAACAGGAAGGAGGTCAGACTCTCTGTGTTAGTTGTGGCATTCATTGATGGCGCTTATTAAAATAATAATAATAATAAACTTTGCGTGGAGAGCAAATCATAAACTGACAAAGAACACATCTTCAGCAAACAGAATATTACATTTTAGTCTTTACTGTTATGATTTATTCTTCCTGTGAAGTTTGCCTGGACTTGTTTAGGTTTTTACATTTGCAGCACATGAGTGGATCTTAAAAAAAAAAAAAGAAAGACAAGTATTGTGTGTTTCAGTCTTAGAGAGCGTCGTGGCCTCCGGTCAGCTTATGGAAGAGCTCTTCATTGATTACATCGCTTTTCTCGCGGCTGCGTGTCGACATGAAGATGTAGCCGCCGATAAACTCGTGAACAATTTTACAGTCTGCTGTCACACAGCTAAAGGCGATGTTCACGTTCCCTTCGAACTCAATAGCCACCTGAAAAACAGCAAAACAAAGTTTAGAAAGCAGCTTCAGGAAAATGGTTACACCAACGTTATATTGGTAAAATACGGTAACATTATCCACAGTGATGGGCACAGCTAACCAAAAAAGTTAGTGCTAACTGATAATCTGCAAACTAAAATATAATTTTGCTAATGCAAAGCTGCTAAACATGTAAAATATAAATGAATACATTAGCAGAAGTTAATGCTAAACATCTAAACAAGTAAAAATTAGTGGAGGCTAACACTGAAAGCTAATCACTAACAGCTAAGATGACTGTTTTCAAAGTTAATTACATAGCTAATCCGTTAAATGAGAAATTAGTTTCCCTGTTAACTAATTAGTGGAACCATGCCCGTGTAATCAGTCATTTTACATCTACAACTGCTTAACCTTTGGAGTCAAACTGAATAAAGAAGGCCACCATAGCTAACTGCATTTAGAAAACACAAGAATGGTGATAATTTTAATTTCACAGTTATTCAGCTAAAATTTGGTGTGGTAATAGAGCAATTCCCAACACATACTAGAGTAATATTGCATGAAGCTGCTGTGCATAATGTTAGTTTCAAAGGTTTGACCAAAACGGCTACAACACCATCATATTTCAACATATTATGATTGTAGTCTAAAACTCTGACATGAAAGGTGGAGGGAGTAATTAATTACTTTACTTTTTGTACTTGCTTTTAGTAGTTCCTTCCTGTTTCACTGGGTAAAAGTTTTACCTCCTGTGCGTTTGGTTTAGGTTAACTTCTAGGTCTCAGTTTTTGATCAGCACACCTGTTTTAGCTGCGACTTCGTCAGATCGTCAGCTTCAGTTCTGTCTTGGTGGAGCTTAGGTGATAATTTAAATTATTTTCTCACCCTATTTATTTATTTGTTGACAGAAGAAAGAGTTTATTATCCCCCACATCTGGCTGCAGACAAATCTTTTTTCCTGATCTATTTGGGCTTTGATAGATGTGCACCCTCCTATAAAGTCAACAAAGTTAATTCAGCAACACACCACGCTCAAAGATTCTGACCTGTCGTATGTCCCAGTTGACGTTCCACTGTTTCATGTTGTTGTAGCGCCAGGTCTTGACCACGTCACCCACTCCCAGGTCAATCCGGATCAGCCGGTTGGGGGCTATGCCCAGCACTTCGTCTTTTCGACTACCCTTAAACCTGTTAGGTACAACTATGGTTTTAGCTCCCTCTATTAAAGAAAAAGAAACAAATTCTCGGGAACATCCACTTTTTTTATCAGGATATTTTCTGCAGGTTTATATTTAGATGAAAAGTATCTCGCCATTATTAACTGCAGCGCATTCACTGCCGAAGTTTATTGCTGCTCTTAAAAAATAAGTCTTTCACCACACATTTTTCACAGTTGAGAGCCTTCAGGTGAAAAAGAGTGTCAGCTCTTTATAATCCTCCCATTACACAAAAATCATACATTTTCTGTGCTCCGTGGCACACGGTGAGTTTTTGAAAGTTTTAAATTGGACTTTAAACCTAACCTGACAACAACGTATGAGAGTCCAAAGTCAGGCAGGGCCTGCCAGATCTGCAGGAAACGAATCAGCGCATCTGTCAGTGAGAGCTGAGCCACGTTCTGGTATGCATCCAGGATACGAGGGGTCAGCTGGAGAGAAAAGTGTCAGATATAAATTGTTTAGTTAGCTCTGTTACTTGATACTGAACTGATTAATAAAGACATTTTTAAATTTTCTCACCAGTGGAAGCGGCTGCCTCCTGAAAAATCTACTACAAAATAAGTGATGTACCTGTTTGGGCTTGTACTTTTTCTGGTATCGTGGCGACACCAGACTGTGAGTGTTGATGCTTTCATCGCTGGCGGCTGCGTTGGAACCAGAGTTGGTCTTCTGCATCGCCAGGAACGAACGGATGCTCTGGATCTCACTCTGGAAACTGCTGTCTGCTAGACTCTTGCCTTTGGAGGCCAGCCGGCACGCAGCCATCCACTGGGCGTACTGCTGCTCCTGCAAACCCCCACCGCAGCGTGAGAGACACGTGTGTGTGTGTTGGGGAAAAACAGGACATCACACACAGAGAAACGAGCCTCACGTTTTCACAGCGCAGGTAGACCTCGTTCATGCCTTCGGGTGCTGGTATCAGCAGTCTGATGAGGAACTTTTGAGCGGCCACGTTGACGTCCGGAGCCACCTCACATCCTGTGCGTGAAGAAAAATCAACAACCTGACTTTCTGTACTGAAATTAGATATTTATGGCTTTGTTTATGACGAGCACAAATATAAGATGTCTTCCTGTTTAATGCCTGAAGTAGATCATAGTGGCTATCAGTCTGTGGATCTTACTGTTGGCGTGATTTATATTTGTATTTTTGGTCAAATACCAGCAAATTTTGTAATAAAATACAATAACCTTTTCCATACCTTTGAGGTTAATCTGTTGAATTGGCTCCCCGATGCTTTCCTCTTTGCTCTTAAAATAAGAGATGGAGGTGTCTTGAAACTTGAACCAGTACTGCTTGTATCCCTTCAGAGTGAGTCTCTTGGGCCTGAAACGAACAAACACGTTTCTCTAAACACTTTTATTCTTTTTTATCAAGTCGTGTAATCTAAAGTATTATTGAGAAAAGCCGTTTATCTACCTGAATAACTTTAAGTAGTCATTAAGCTCTGGGGCAGTCATGTGTTCCTGGATGAAAAATACTTTTTTTAGTTCATAAAAAGCTTTGGTTGTTAAGTTACATTAGTCTGAAAATAATAGAAAAACTAAAAGTACACGTTTTCCCCCCTGACATAAAGCTTTTTGCGTTAAAGCATGAATGAAATTAATAACAATACATTTCATTTATTGATGCCTTTCTAGACACTCAAGTGTCAATTAGTGCAGAGCTTTTTCGAAAAAAATAAAATAAAAAAGGTCTGACCAGCAGCTCGGTCGCAGAGCTGCTCTCTCCCTCCATCTTGACCTCCAGAGACTGCAGGGCAGATTCCAGGTCATCCATGGCGGCGCTGGAGCTCAGAGTCTGGGGCTCGGACTGGGACACCTTACTGATGTGGTACTACACAGAGAAACAGACTTTTAAATGAGCACCGCATGTTAGAAAAAAACAAAAAAAAAACGAATGAAAGAAATGAAACTGTAACTGTAGCAACTTTTAGAGAACATAAAAAAAATGAATTATGCATCTTTTTAAAATGCTCCTGGGGTTGTAACAAGTCTTAAAAATATGAGAGAACAGCTTCAAATGAGGAACAATAAATATCATATTTAAGTCTCTTTATTCGTTTAACAAAATAGAAGTCAAAGTGCAGAAACAGAGTAGTGTTCATGTTATTGTTTTCTTTATAATAAGTTTATGACAATTTGGAGGAATTTTGGCCTTCTTTTCTTACAATGCTGCTTTAATTCAATAAAATTTGTAAGGATTTGTTTATGCACGACTCTTTAAACCCTGTGTCTGTTTGAGGTCTGCACTTTGAAGGGCCTCGTGTTTAATTCTGTCATATTTTGGTGGAATTAGGAGTTTGATTGTAAGTTGTCCGGGTCATGTTCTGCAAAAACAAACCCACATCTTCACCAATGTGTCTGAAAGTTGGTTGTCTCTGAATGTGCTGACGTTTTACACAATTTAGCGGGGGGTTGTTCCTTTAAAACATGTGCGTTAGTTTTTTTTTATTATTATCCTACAAATTGGAGCATAAACTACAGTATAAACAGTCTGAACCGGTGTTCCTCCTTGTTCTAGATTCTTAAAGGTGTCCCCGGGATTAAACATTGCAACAGCTTTTGTAACCCTTGACATTTACAAGTTTCATGTTCAAAATGATCCACTTTCAGTCCAGAACTGCACCTGGATTTGTTTACTATTTTCTACCTGCAGAGCTCCAAACAGCATCATCTCCTCCTCTGTGCAGTCGATGTCCTCCAGCAGGATGGCCCAACGGGCCTGCTCATAAATCTGGGTCAGACGCACCATATCGTACTGGAGAGATTGACAGCAGAGTGAAGGGTGGATTAAAATCACAATGTAGATAAACATCCCGGACACAGACGTGCACATGTACCTTGGGGTCTAGCTCATAAAAGGAATAATATTTGAAACGAAGCCACAGTCGTTCGTTTTCTTGGACTCCCTGTTGCATAAGACAACGTGACGAGTCCAACCACCTGAGAAGGAGAGAAACTCATTACGTGATGTGTTTGGAGAAAACAGTAAAGTGTGTCAAATTAGGTACATTCACATAAAATGTTTTAATTATTCTTGACAAATTACATGCAATGCTTCACATTTCTGTTCTAGTTAAATTTGGGTTGCAGGCTGCAGTTAAATCTCAAAGCAATTCTAAAACCTGAGCTTGAGAGAGACAAAGCGGAAAAGGCAAAAAAATAATAATTTTTTCCACCATCAATCAAGTGCATCCGTTTTATCTGAAATGACAGCACTTTAGTGTTTGTTACAGACCATTAAAACCCTTCCAGCAGCTCTTGTTTTTATTGCTTTTATTCCAAAGGCCATAGCAACTTTCAGTTAGATTCTATTTACCACAATGACCATATTGGTTTGTTAGCGCTGTATTTAGGATATTTTCGCTCAGGGGTGGGCATGGTGTGGTGTGCCCACCATTGGATTCATGTGTTTCTGCAGGATTTTTACCTGCCGTTGATGTGGGCCTTGTCCACCACGCTGGCTGGCCGATACTGCTTGGCGATGACCTCGGGTGCGGGAGGAGGCAGAGTGACGGACAGCATCTTGTAGATGGCCTCCATTTTGTCTGAGTCAGCAAAGTGAGCTGGCATGCCATTGTACAGGCAGGGCAGGGACGCTACAAAGGAAGTGAGAGTTGTTTTTTTTTTAACATTTTCTAAGACAATGTTTCAGACTTCAAGGAAAGGTTGAAAACTAAAAGAAGACTGTGAAACAGACTTGATATTTCCCAAACTGAAGCCACAGCAGTTAAATTAAGGCTGCACAGATTGAAAGAGCAAAATCTTAAACCATAAATGACATTATATGGACAAAATGTGATGAGTGTACCCGAGGAAAGGGGCACCTCGGTCAGGTCATAGATCTCCTCCGCCAAATCTTTATCTTTTTTCTTCTTCTTCTCCTCCACAGGACGAAGGAGGGAGAGCTCCTCGGGGTGACGGATGTCTGTGGAGGTAACAGGAGTGGGGGGTGGGGGGGATGAAATGTTAATCAGAGCCGGGAAAATGAAAATATCTGAGCTTTAACCCTGATGTAAACAATGTTACAGGGTTATTGATGGCAATATGAGTTTTAACGCTGGATTAGAAACTGCAGTTTGTTCCAACTTTTATCAAGGTGGATTTGTCTAATTTATAGAATATTTCAGGCATGTAGTGGAAATGTTCAACCTAACTTATTGGCAAATGAATTAAATCACAACAGAAAGCAAACAAAGATCAGACTCTGTGGCGTAATGGTAGCGCGTCTGACTCCAGATCAGAAGGTTGTGTGTTCAAGTCACATCAGGGTCATCTCTTCAATCTTATTTATGTTAGAATCATGCGATTTCACAGTTTTTATGAGAAAATAAGAAAAGTCAAAGTTAAATAGTTAAATTAGATTGGATTGTGTGTTACATAGTGAGGCTGCATTTTATCTTTTTTTTTTTTTAAGCGATGAGGTAAAGATTGTGTTCGAGTCACATCAGGGTTGATAGAGTCCAGCAGAAACTATTTCAATAACTTAATCCGTAGAATGTGAATTTTATCAGACTATACAACTTTATCAACCTGAAAACAAAGGACATTTAAACACAGCTGCTCATTATGCAACACCTTTTCTGACCGTAAATAAAACTTCAGACTGGTTGGATCACAGTGGTAGCATGTCTGACTCCACATCAGAATGCTCTGTGTTCAAATTACATCAGAGTCATAGTTTGCTTGTTGTTATTTGAGGCAAGGATAAGAGAGGAAGTTCTGTACCCAAAACATTCTGCCAGCTAAAACTGAAAGAATTCTGTGGGAATTGGGAATTTTCCACCTACAAGTCCCTCCAGTGGGAATTCCTTGTTGCAAACTGGGAGAGTTCTGAATTCAAGACAGCAACGCAACAGTGAGTAAAATTTCTGTATCAGTTATTTCACATTTAGTGAGCCGCACACGTAGTGCTTTCATTGTTTACAAGAGGACCATGTACAAAATACCACATAGAGCTCAGTTATTGTCTGTTAGCTGTGCTCAGCCGTAGCAACGAGATAAGGAGCATGATGTTTCGTGTTTAGTCAAAGTTAAACACAAGAAGTTGAAGTTAATTAAAATTAGCCCTTTGAGGATCACCGTGATGCTCATGTGACCCTGGGTGAAAGTTCGTTAGACACCCTGATGTTAAAAATCTGAACAAAGTCAGGTTAACAGATATTTTTTAGCATACTTAAAAATAGCAAAGTGATGGAGACATAGAAGAAGTCAATAACATATTAAAATGTTAATACACCATGATTTAACATCTTTTAATAAATAAATAAAAGTAATCAGCTGAATGGGGGGGAAAGCAGAGTTAAAGAAGAACCTACTGAGCATCCTGCAGATGCCCATCACGGTCTGGAAGACGGGGTTGGCGAAGCAGGCCCTCAGCCTCACCGTGGTCCCGTTGGGCAGGCCCAGTCTCAGGGGCTTGTGTTGAGGGATGAAAACCAGACGGGCGTCTGCGTGGATCCCATACTTCTCCAGAGTCCAGGCTGTCCGCAGCAGCCACCTCTGCTTCTGGTCCCACCACAGACCATGGTCTGACCAATCATGCTTGATCTCTGTGAAGGACAAACACGCACAATCATAAATGTCACTAAACAAAATGCAATTTTCTGGGGGGTTACAGAAGGTAGTTATAAGATTTATGGAAGAAGGCATTATTTAAATAATACTTATACTGAATGCACAAAACCAATCAAAACAAGAGACCCTGTGGCGTAATGGTAGCGTGTCTGACTCCAGATCAGAAGGTTGTGTGTTCCAATCACACCAGGGTCACACTTCTCCTTACCAACTCAGCTGAAACATCTTCAAAACAAAGGGCTACAATGGCAAACAGATGCTGAGTAATGTTCTTGCAGCCATAACTTTACTTTTAATTTAAAAATAATTTGGGCCTCATTTCTCAATTTTCAAGCAGTAAAAGCCTCTGAATGACCCTGTGGTGTAATGATGGGACATCTGACTCCAGGTCAGGTTTGTCTGTTCAAGTCACACCCTGACTTTTTGCAACTTCTTGTTGATTCATATTTCTTTGAAAAGCAATATCCCACTGATCGTCATAATGAGAGAACATGAAAAAATGAAGTTCTTTATTTGCATGAAGTTCATCAACTGTTTTTAAACAATTCATGTTAAGTTGTAAATTTTAAAATAAGGAAAGTAAGGAAATTGTGTGTGGTAGATGATTTCTCTTCTTTTCAATAAACCTTAAAACAGGCAGCTGATTGGCAGCACCTGAAGGTTCCAGAAACTCAAAACAACAGTCAATAACAACAACAAAATAAGCTGATTGGCAGACGATTTGGCAGTTTTTTTCATGTGCACGACCCACATACTCTGCTCTACTGCTCATCCCACAAATGCACGTTCCTTACAAATGTGGCACCATTTACCAGGGAAATTAACAGACTTTCCAACAGTATAAGATTTATCACCAAGAAGCATTTTTACAACAAAGAAATAATCCACCAAAGACACATTTCTTTACTATGTAAATTAAACCAGTCGTTCTCAAGCTTTTCCCCTCAAAACCTTCCAAGTCAAATTAAGCCACCCATCCAAGATGTGTTCAACCTTTATCTCCTTTTCAAAATAACACAAAAGCAAAGCGAATAGTTATAAACTTTTATTTAGATAAGGATAAAAAGAAGAACTGAATTACCTTTCAAATTATTTTTTCAAAAGAACTTGTTTTGGTGATTTTTAAAAATATATAAACAATAAATTTATATTTTTTACAACCTCTGAGCAGACAAGGTTTTGGGCACCCGCCTGTGCTCTTTGGTGTCCCCCACCCCCCTCGCAGGGGGCCATGGGGGCAGCCCCCAGGTTAGAAACCCCTGATTGCACATCCCTCATTAATTAATGTATTAAATCATCGCAGTTCTTGTGTCGGGCAATGAAGTCTGGCTCAATCTGACAGTTTTTGTAGGTTAGTGAGACAGAAAGAGAGAAATGAAAGCAGACGAAGCAACCCACGTGTTTTTTCTACCAGCTTGAGAATAACTCCTCCAACGTGAAGGTCCGAGGTAACGCTGATGGTGACAGGGGGGGCATCGAGACCCAGGTCCTCCACCGTGACTGACAGATCCCACACCGCCATGCTGTGAATGACACAGGGAGACAGGTCGGACCCAGTCCAGTCGACAAATAACTTCAGCAGAAGAAATGAAAACAAAACACAATAAAAATGGAACCACAAAAATCTAATTTAAGTGGCATTGATCCATTCACCAAAGCAGAGATCAGCACATCGTATTCAGTGGCACAAATTAAAACATGAAGCCTGCAAGAGTGGAATTAATGGATTTCATGCATTGTAACATAAAACAATGAGTTAGAGATGCAGCTAATTGGAGAAAAATACAAAAAATTACAACACAGAATATATCAGTTTAAGTGAAAAAAAAGTGTCTTGCCAACCAAGAAGTGATCAAAATAAGCTTTAATTAAAGAGTCAAAATCACATGATAATGAGTGACACAAAGACACCGAATGGCATGCGCATTTTGATGAATTCTTCCTGTTTCTGACATGAAATATCACCATGGACGCACACTTCCGCTTTCTAACTCACCCTAGGCGTATTGCTCATTCGATGCCAACACAACCTCTGTCTTGTATTTTTCAAATAAAAAGCCACTGAAAATGTACTTCAATAATTAAAACAAGCATTCTTCTGATCATTGGATATTCTCTAAGATTAAAAAAGGTAGCAATGTTAAAATACAAGGTTTGAACCCATTGATAACTGGAGACCTAAATTTGATGTTTTAGATATAAAATTAGACCTGCACTCAATTCATTGTCCTATGTTACCATATATGTGGCTGGAGAAAAGTCTTTATAATTGTATGTTTTATACAAAAGCCCCATACAAATGCTGATTTCTATTATCTCTGTCCTTCTGTTTCCCTGACATAATCATACACAGACACCATTCGAAAGACAATACCGTCAGTCTCCTCTGTCCAAAATTTGAGAACTGGTCCAGCGGTTGGCGAAATGGAAACGGCAGGATTTCTGTAGCTCTCTCTGATGACCCAAAACAATTTCCCAGCCTTTTCTTTGTGAGAATGTTTCACCTCTCATGGGCTGGGCAGGTTGTGGTCTGTGTTGCAGGGCCTCCCTTTGCTGCTTGAGTCACCCATGTCAAAATGAGTTGTTCCTTTTTTTTTTTGTCAGTTTCCGCCAGGCGGAAATGTGAAAAAAGTTCAGCGAATGACAAGCTGTGCTAGAAAAAGATATAAGGCGACGTGGGTGCATGCTTATTTTTAAAAAAAGGCCTTTTGTGGCTCATATGGTCAACAAACAGTAATTACAAATGTTGGATGTTATTCCTTTCAGTTAATGGACAACTGTTGTCAATCTGAGAATGAAAATGTAGTTTTATGCACAATGACCACTAATATTTTGGTCCATGTAAAACAGAATTTTGCACTCTTAAAACAGATGTATCAAAACCAGTACACGATGTGTCAAATTTTAATCAGCCCAGGGACAACACGTGTCATTTATGACACAACTGATATGTTTAACACATTACGTTAACACACTAACACACTCTGTTTTGAAAAACAAAATGTGCTTTAAATGTAATAACATGTTTTTGCATTATTTTTGATGCAACTCTTATAAGAGTGTGATGTCTAAAATGCTATTGAGACAAGGCATTTTATAAAACACACACACACACACACACACACACACACACACACACACACACACACACACACACACACACACACACACA
>JAVKLF010000161.1:13681556-13692159 GCA_034783495.1 Millerichthys robustus | reverse complement strand
TGTGTGTGTGTGTGTGTGTGTGTGTGTGTGTGTGTGTGTGTGTGTGTGTGTGTGTGTGTGTGTGTGCGTGTGCGAGCTGCGCTGTAACCTTCTCACTGATAAGAAGCCCCGAGAACACAGACGGAAGGATGAAGTGATGGCCAAGGAGAGCAGCTGGTGTGCTGATGGACGGGAGCAGTGGAAAAAGACTTCGAGCTATGCAGCAGGGTGATAGCTGCGCTTAATTTCTCATCTAGAAATTCTGCTAAATGCACCGAGTTACAGTCGGTGTGACTTTGAGGTTTATAGAAGGAAACCTGGCGTGTAAAATGGATGACTGTTCTTGGAGAAAAGTTTGGAAAATGCAAGAGGAGACAAACCTGCTTGTACTGAATTTTTTTTTTACCCCAAAATCCTTGTTGTATTCATAGAATTAGCCCATCACAAATAGATGTGTATTATTTCTAAAGGCCAACATTATACTTGCCTTAAACTGTAGTGATGGAGAACTTTTTTTATCAGGTTTATAAATCACATTTCTTACAGACTGATATCTCACCTGCCTTATGCTGGGCATACGGTGCAAACTTGAGCTTTCCCAAAATGGAAAAATAACAGAAAGAGCAGTTATCCTCCTCGTTTGCTTGGAAGATCTTCAGTCATCCAAGTCAAAATCAATAAAAAAAAAAGAAGTTAAAAACAAACGTACTGGACTACTATTCTGAAGCTGAAGACGTTTTGCTTCCCAACTTACAATACAGCTATATATTTGGTTGCTGTTTCACCAGTTCCCACTTTCATGCATGTGATCAAGACATTTCTCCTGTGAGCCGGGTAAACAAAGAGCCTATGACTCTTTATTATGAGGCGAGTAGTTCCAGGTTAATCTAAATGTGAGTCTAAGCACTACTGTGGCCTCTCAGACCGCTCTATAAAGCTTGGAACTCTGCATTACTCCAGACCTTTTGAATTGCCTCTCGAATGTTAAGCAAAACGTCCAGTTTTGTTTTTTATCATTTTTTCAAATTGATTTCAGTTGTTTGTATCTCTCTAACAGTGATCGCAAGTTTAAGAGATAATCATCTTAATGGTCTCGCAAACAAAACATGAGTCAGGAAAAGATTCTGTTAGTGTAAAAAGAAAAAAAAATCAGGAAAGGCATCTTGCTGTGTGGCTGCTGCCATGAAATGAATCTGCAAATCAACCATGAAATGATGGTTAGTGCGACTCAGACACCACCGTAGGGAAGAAAAACCCTGAATCAAATCCAAATCAAGAGATAAAACATGCAAAATGTTTTGGACTTGAGTTTGAAAGATCTGTTGAAGTTGTGTCAGCAGATTTCTGCTCTGCGTAAAAAAGCAGAGTTGTTTTTACAGACTGCTGAGACTTTAAAATTTATGCTTAAAACTCATCTTCTTTTCTTGACGTTTGATTCCAACAGATATGAGACTCAGTAGTGCTGATGGTTTTATGTTGTTTTTTTTTCCTTTTAACTTTTACTCAGGGTTTTAATGTTTTATAATTTATTGTTATTTTAACATCATCAATAAATGACACCGGTAGCTGTTAAATGAATCAGTTAGTTTCTGTAATCTTTCTAAGTAAAACTTAAAGAAACCAGAATGTTTAGTTACAGATCAATAAAATGTAATTAAAGGCATTAATGTTGACTGCAGTCATTTGGAACAAAGGATTTTATTGGTTGTTTTACAACAATGACTGAACTCATTCTGCTGTTTATTTAGAATAACATCAAGAAACTATTAAATATAAAAGTAATTGCGTCTCTAAATATTTCATGCTAATAAAGGAGACATGTCATTATTTTAAACAACCTCAACATTTTAAAAGGAGGGATCTGAGGAAGCCAGAATCTTCTTGTGTTGTTGCAAAGAAAAAAACAAAGAACCGATTACATTTTTTTCCTTTTGACAGAAATAAGTAATTTTCTATTGGCTGAAGTCAATGGCAAAAATGAAACTTAAAAACTCCTCATACTCTTGTATCAATAATATGTAGATGTATGGATAAAAAGAAGGTATTAACAATAATGGATTGTCAATTTTTTTTTAGCATAAATAGTTATAATTTTATAAGGCAAGCAACTTTTATTGATTTCATGGAGCTCCGTGCTTGATGATGACCAGCAGCTGTAGTGGGACTAGTTTTTGATCTTGGCGAAGGATGAAGGTACTGCAGTGTTGTAGATTCATAAATAACTGGACTCAGGCAGCGGGACGTTGACCAGAACAGCTGGAGGACAAAGACGAGAGGGAATTTCTCTCTGATCCTGTTTGGTGATTTTTAAGAGGATAAAACAGGCAAACCCTTGGCTCTGCAGGTAGAGCTCCTTACAAGAGCATTACTCTCCAGCGGCACAGCATCACCCTCCTCCTGGAAGGCTTCACTGATTCTTAGCTGGCTTTGTCAATGAGGCTTAGCGCGGTGCTTAGCGCCAAAAATCAGCCTGGCAGGCAGCCTCACTTTCGCCACGCCACAGCAGCGTGGATAAGAAATTGTCAAGCTTGATTTGTTGTTTTAATTAATTTCAAAATGATTGTAATCACTTCCACAAATTCACCTGAGCTGTGTTTTCCCAATTTTATTGGGTTCATATAGAACATACAATGGTAAGGTTTGCATATGGAATCACTCTATATATAATTTGCTTCCCTTCAAGGCAAGGAATAAGTACTTTTATTAATTTGTTTTACTTTTTTTATTCACATCTGTTTAAAAAACCCTGCAAAGTTTAGTCTGTCTTCTAATGGTTACACACGTCTCTTTAAAGTATACACATCATGTAGAAGCTGTTAGACAGTATTCAATTTATTTTTCCCCCTCCTGCCTGAGGAATGAATGTTTTCAAGGCTGTATTTCAGCACTGCCAGTTTGTCACCAAGTCAATTATGTGAGGTTTCACTCAGGGGAGGCAGCTTGTTGTGATCCACCCAGCCTCTCTAGTAGTAACGGGGGTCTGAGGGGCTGTTGGAAATCCCAGAACAGAGACTGCTCCTGCAGCTGAGGTCTCACAGGCCCCACAGTGTATGTTCCCAGTCTCTCCGTTAGCTGCAGTTACCATACATCTACCCTAGAGCGCTTGTCAGCTCCTCTTAGGACAAGCTCATATTACAAGATGCGAAATGTCACACCAAGTTTGCTTTTGTAGACAAATATGTCATGTGCTCGGAGAAAGCCTTAAAACAGGTGCTAAAATTATAAATGTCTCGAGTGAAGTGGTGCTTCTCGGTTTGTGAAATGTAATTAGGCTGTGTTGTTTGCTCAAAGTTAAAAAAGAAAAAAGGTTTGTATGCTGCTGTTCAGAAGCAGAACGGGTTACGGATCCCTCGTGAACTGCATTGTTTTTTCCCTGCTGTGGTAACTGCACTTTCTTAGCCCCAGTTCTTTCAGCAGTAACCCCAAAGAGCTGACTCTGTGTTTTCTAAAGCAGTGCTAATGGGCGGCTTAGCTTCCTACAATACGCCTGTCAACTGTCTGTGTACAGATACTCCGTCAGAGGCAAATTGGCATTGCTGATGCAGATTCAGTTTCCAAGGAAATATGATGTTCTGTCAACAAACCTAATGCTATGAACAGCTCCTCCTTCCATTAAAATACGACTACATTACAGCCTTGTGTAGAATCTGCCTCACCACGATACTACCGGTTTCTTCTAAATGTGAAAATGATTTGTTGTGCAAAATCAAAAAGAAGGTATGGGGAAGTTTTAATACAGTAAAACCAGAATGTATAGATTTTAGTCACAGTGGTTACCGATAAAGAGTCATAATAAGAAGCGTAGTGAGACACCTGGTGTACCACGATGCACATAAAAACAATATTTTTTATGGTTTTTATTCCGTTGCACCACTTTTAATCAAGCAAGAGTACATTTAGTGGCGCTGTTATTGTCTACGGCTCTAAAATAATCTACATGTTGTTGTGCAGATTTTGAAATTTTATGTTTATTTTATGATTAAGGGCTTGAGTGTGGTCATTTTCTTGTCTTAACCATGTTTTAAATAGAATATTACTCACTGATTTGCAGAAACACCCCTGCCATGGTATGTTATTATCATGTCATGGTTGTAGTTTGAGGCAGACTCTGATTTAAAGGCAATTGCAGGAGGATAATTAGGAAATTGACTTCATTACAGAGTCTTGTCATGACTTGAAGAACCAAATGCAACAACAAGAAATACCAATAAAATGTAAAACAAATCAGAAACCCACTAGTATGTATTCTAGAGGAGGTGATGCCTAACATAACACAGGCACTCAGCAGACAGTGTGAGACAAAACCAAATAGTAAACATTTCGACTCACCAGTCCAGTCTACCTGCTGCCATTTCTGTGCATCTCAGCTCTTTTCCCACATAGCAACATTTATCTGGCCCAGTTCTGGCCCTCACAATGCACTAAACACTCGGCCCAGATACAGCAAAGAATGAAGGCCCTCAGGTGAGCCAGATGTGGTTTGCCAGAGGTGGTCCATGCATGGGCCAGCACCACTGCAGTTCTCTCTGATCCTGTTTGGTGATTTGCAGATCTGCAGTTCTTCCAATTCATGGACACCATCTGATTAGTAGATGGTCATGTCTCGGTTTAACAGGTTCCTGACAGTTCTGAGCTGCAGTGATGGACAGTTATATCCATCCATCCATCCGTTATCTGTTACCCACTTCTTCCTTCAAGGGTCACGGGGGTTGGACAGATATAGCGTATTTTATTTTGCACCGCATTTCCTTGGTTGACCGCTGCCTCTTTGGTTTTCATAGAAAGTTTGGACAGCACTTGCTGAAACCGCAGTCTTATTTAAAATCTTTGCCTCGGACCGACTGATGTGTTATAACTACCTTGTGTCTTGTTGCTGTGCTCAGTCTGTTCTGTGACATAAAACTGACTTCCTCAGCCTCATTTTAGTAGCGGAGTGCAGCTCTTCATCTAGTTTAAACCTCCTGCACATTGGTTTTTATTTCATCTAACAGCTGTGTTTAAGCCTACATATCAAAAATAATAATCAGTTTGTTAAAATTGGTCAATCATCTGGTTATAATCCTGCAAATACTCTGACATTGTATCTCATGCATCTAGTTTAATTGACGCTGTTTTAAAGATGAAAGGTGGTCACAGCAAGTACAGATTTTATTTAGATGTTTATGTTTAGTCATACATTTCTGCTGGTCATTTTAAAGTTGGTGAACATTGATGCTCCAGACTCTTATCCTTAGTTAAATATTCTCCTGGTTTCTTGGTTTTTCTCACTGCGGTGAGTCCTCTGTCCCTGCATGTCCATGTCTTTGCCATGGGTGAAGTTTAGAGCCTGCAGACTCTGACTGGTCTGCAGCGTGAATTATACAGTGCTGCTGCTCTACTTTTTTTCTCCTGTCCTGATCTGTCTGAGTTAATTACAGTGCAACTGTCAGAAAGACTGTTTTGCTTGTCATTTGGTCAGTGGCATCTATGCTCCCTGCTCAGTGTCTCCAGTTTCCACGGAACGCTCCGATGTCCAGTTTGTGTCTCACTTTCAGTGGGTGGATGTGAGAATTAAAAAAAAAAACCTTCAATATTCATCTCGTTAGCTCAGACCTTGTCGCCGTGTTGCGACACGTGAGGGCCGAGACGTTTTTAGAGAAAACTGGCCGCGTTTTACAGTTTCATGTTAATTTACACCCTGACACTGAGAAGTTAACAAACCCCCTCGGCGAGTTAATCCCTAATGTTGTCTGGGTCAGTAAATAAACAGAAAAAAGGCTAAAGCCAAATTGAAGGAGTTTGCAAAAAAGCTCATTTGTGCTAATTATTTCTCTCCCACCCCTCCCTTGTTAAAAGCTTTCCCACCCCTCCAATCAATCGGCACTTTAGCGAGCAGGAAGGGATGGAGGAAGTGCGAGCCTCATTAGCCTGATTGGGCCAATGTGGGAGATTGAGCAAGATGGAGTGAATGAGCGAAAGAAGAGAGGAAAAAGGAGGCAGCTTGGTCATCAGCACTTGGCCCATCAGAGCTTCTGTCAACAAAGCAAATGTCGCCATCAAATATGTTTGTTTTTTTTGTAGAATTGTGGCTCCCGGCGGGTGTCGGGGTCGGTCCCTGCGCTGAAAAGGAAGCTTTTAATGGAGTTCGTTTAAATCATCGAACCACAAAGCATTTAACGTTCTGGCAAAATTGCTTTTTACGCAGATTTAAATGACTAATAAATGATTATACATCGCAATCAAATAACTCAAATCTGCTTTATGGCTGCTTTCAAAAAGCGAATGGTGCAGATTTGAAAAGCAAGCATGGAATTAAAACTGAATCCAAAAAATAAAATTAAGGAATACCCCCAAATTGGTTTACTTAAATAAATAAATAAATAAATAAAAAAAAAGACAAACAAAATATATCAGCATACAACTTAAAAATGTGAAATATTTTAAGAAGTGTAAGAATGGTTACAAACATTACTGACCAACATTGATCGGATTATTTAAAACAAAGATGATCCATAAATACTGTCAGGGATTTAAACAGCTGTCAGTTGGAAAAACATTTAAAAGAAAAGCAAAGAAATCTTAAAATCAGTCCATTTCGTTGCTTTGAGTATTCCAGTAGGTCATTTAAAGGTAATTTCTAAAAAGATCTGCAAATAACTTTTAAGGTTTCCTGCAAAACAATTGTTGCGCTTTTATTTCGTTTTTTGTGTTGATTCTGTCGATTGTTGATTCTACTTATTTTAATGTTTGAATTTCTCTGATCTTAACTCAATAAGCAGCGCAGGTTTTGGCTGCTCTGGTCAAGTGCTTCATTATTTAAAAAAATAAAAACAACAGACACACACACACACAAATCCCCCTAAACTCGTTCAATGACCGCCTTTGTTTGCCCACATTTTACTAATCATTTTCTCAGTTTGACTTTAGATGTTTGAGTTTATTATTCACTAAACGAGATGAGCAAATAATTTTGACAGGAATTAAGACGCCGAAGACCGAACGAGGGAGAATTAGACGTGAAATTAAAAACACACTGGGGGAAAGATTAGCCTCATTGTGGGCTGTGTTATTTAAAAAAACTAAAGTATAATGCAGCCCTACATTAAGTCTCCATTTTCTCTGCTTATTGCTAATAGCAGCTAAGTGAATTAAGTACAAGTGTAACCTCTAAAACGGGTTTTAAGGTTGGGCTTTTTCTCACTTTCTGTCAGCGACCCTTTTTGTGTACTTGCATGTTCTTATCACCGATTCTGCTTTTGTCTCATAATTACATGCACGCACATGGAGAGAAAGTACAGGCAGTACACACAGCACACAATGCGCACAATTACCATCTTGTAATTGCGATCTATCAGACATTATTGTGAAATGTTGCCTGATGGTGCTAGCTGTCGACTCAGTCGCATTATCAGAGCTTAGGAAATGACAAGACTATTTATAGGCGCTAGTTATCCACTTAAATCCTGTTGTTGCTTTTGTCCATGAAGGGAGTGTGCAGCTCTTAGAGCTGGACTGACCGATGGGCTGATTATTCAGTTACTGCACCACTGTTACATGCCAAAGTTTGAACATAATCTGATGAGAAATCGAGCTTTTTAAAGTACAAATAGGTGAATGCATTGGGACACCATAAATTAAAATGCTAATGTGCTGCAGGTTTTTTTTATTTTTTATAGCTTTGTTTATTTAGAAAAGTAAAGCTTAAGAAGGTCACTAAAGTGACACTTTCACATTAACAAAACTTGTTTCACAAGCATTCACTCCTCCGTGCTGACCTTGGAGTTCAGCGGACATATTTGACAGGACCCGAATCAGAAGGAACAAAAAAAACAACCTTTCAGTCGTCCGAAGTCTTATTTGGAGGAAGAGAAGGAGCGGAGGTGCACAGATGAAAGAGAACGAATCTCGCCAAGTATCGTCAAAAATCTGAGGGCAAATCTTCAAAAAGAAATGCTCAGGAAGAAAAGAGACTGGTATTGATCCAAATAACATCAAAAAATCCCCTGAAACCATCTCACAAGAAACAGAAGCTAAAGGTTTTTAGGTGTCAGTGACGGTGTCTGATCCGAGCAGGAGTGAAAGTCTGAGGTGAGAATAAGCTTTTCTTTACGAAAGAGCAGATCTAAAAAAAATGTCTTAAACATTTCAAGTCAAGAATAGAAAACATTCTTATAGCTGATATAAAATGACAGCTACGGTGTCCACCACATCTGGGTCACCAAAGGGGCAACAGTCTTTGTGGTATGTGAGCCGAGTGGGCCCATCCAGGTCTCAGAGTAATGGTTTTTGGTTCAGGTGTGTAGATGCAGGCCTTCAGAATAAAAGCATTCTGTAGAATCAAGGTTTTAAGTAAGCAAAAAACCCCAAAAACAGAATGCATATCCCGTTTTTATAAGTGCTTGAGTTGGTTTGCTGTGGTGGCCATCTTGGATTGTACTGACTCAGTTGTTCAAAGATTACTTTCTGCAGGTTTTATTAAAATCAATCAAGTGGTTCATGTGATATTTTGGTAACACACACACACACGGGCAAGACATTATTGTTTGCCTTCGGCTCTTGGCTGGATGTGATAATTACTTTTCTAATTTTACATAATTGCTTTTTCTTCCTGAGTACAACTGTGATCCTTACAGTCTGTTCTCCTCAATGATGTAGCTTGTAAAAAAAAAAAAACCAAACAAAAACAACCTAATTTGTTTTTTTTTATTGCAGAGTTAAACAAAATTACTGGTGCACTTGGTTTTTCATCTTAAAAGACAGGATTTATTTATTTGCTTTCACCTGAAAGTTGATAAAAAGGGATAAAAAATTGAAGCGAAAATAATTTTTGGACTCTGGAGTTGCACGGATGTCATTTACTTTAAATTGTGCAGCCTTAAACTTTAAACGAATGGAGGAGTTCTGGACCTCTGATCTGATCACACCCCGTTGTGTGTGGCATTTCCAGCTGACTTATGAATAATTTACTCTGCTCCTGGAGCTTATTTATTTATTTTGGCTGAGATGCCTCCACTGGAGGGAAAAAAAAAAAAGTCTGCGAGTCCGTTTGCTCCAGAGAAATCACAAGTTTCTATAACGAGAAGTGCTGAGGTGTCTGCGTGGTCCAGAGTGCAGCCCAGGAGAGGAGGTGGGCAGTCGGATGAACTTTACTGATGGCTGAGATGTTTTGGTGAGGGAGGGAGGCATGAAGGGAGGGAGGGAGTGGGGGTTAGGAATAAAAAATAAAAATCCAGCGAGAGCCGTTTGCCTGAAGCATCCTGAGCTGGAGTTGTTTCTCATCACAGATTGCAGAGGCAGATACAGAGATGAAACTGATTCCCCATTAAGCAGAAAGAACAAAGGTCCGTGTGTCATTCACCTAATGTGACTCTGATAACGAGTCGGGCAGCACAAAGACAGTTCAGGCTCGTAAACGTCCTTAATTCTCCTCAATTTCTGAGGCTCCTTTTCCTCCTCGGAAGGTTACAAAAATTGCAGCAGAGCCGTCTCAATGTTAAGCTGAACTGAAAGATAAAACATGGTGTCTGGGAAGCTGTGGCCCCCAAAGAGCTGCAGCTTTAATGTTTTGTTGTTGCAGCTGTTTCATCACTTCATTCCTCTGAGGCAGCTATTGTGGCGAAAAAACAGAACCCCTTTTTGGAGTAATGCTGATGTATCACTGCGACTGTTGGAGACGAGACGGCGACAAAAACTTCAGACTGAACTTCACTGAATTTTGAGTGTTTGCGACCAGCAAGCCGCGTGGCCAAATGGTGATAAAGTAGTGTTTGTGTGAAATTGTAGGAAAGAACAACTCGGCACATTTTAACATAATAACAAATTGTCCATTAAAACTGATTTTGAGATCTTCAAACACACACTTGTTCTAAATGCCACGAAAATGCATTACTACTTATTTAAATTAAAAATTTCTTCTGGGGGAGGGCCCATAGACCCCATTTGTTCCATTGTCTTGCTTTTGTGTCGCTCTGTACTGGGCCCACCCTGTAGTTGGACAGCCCCCGTACTTTTTCTAAATAGCCTCCTACTCCTCAAACTTTTAACCTCCGGACTTTTTAGTTTTCGATTCATCAATCTTATCAGAATTAAACACAAATTTCTCGATACCGAGGACACCAGTACAACAAAAAAAACCAAAACATATTGGAACATGTTTTACACTCTTCCTTCTCTTGATTCGGATGTGAAATTGTGTCAAGGATTTTATTTTGTAAGTTTCTTTCATGTCAGTGGAAACTGTTCAGAGTTTAACTATGCTGTGAAGAAGAAAAGCGGGAAAAAAAGCATGAGTCATAGTGAACACACAAATGTTTTGACAAAAAGAGAAAAAGAAAATCACTAAATACACAGAGGTTACACTTGAAGTCAGCGGCCACAGTGACTGCAAGCAGCCGGAAAAAAAAAAAAAATCAAAGTGTTGCTGCAAAAATTCTCTTCCTGCTGCTCAGCTGAAATCATGTTTTTGTTGAAATTATACATCAGTACTTGCAAATCTGTAAATTATTTTATTCAAAACGCTTTAGAAACCCTCTCACTTAATGTTCTGCTGTCAGTATTTATGTAGATTACTCCTTATTTTCATGTGTTGATTTATTTCCTGCTTTTTTCTGAGCTGCATTTTTAACCCACATGCAAATAAACGATC